>CAJNDS010000036.1:852689-872689 GCA_905221605.1 Symbiodinium natans
GGAAGCGCAGCGAGGTGTTGGGGTTTAAGGTTTTAGTGGTTGAGGGTTGAGGGTTTAGGGTTTAGGGTTTAGGGTTTAGGGTTTAGGGTTTAGGGTTTAGGGGAATATTGTGTGTTTAAAATTGCGGTTTGAATGGTGTTTGAATAGGGTCTAGGAAGTTCGGGTTTCGGGTGTAGGGGGGGCTAGGGACTAGGGTCGCACGTAAAGGGCCTAAGTTTAGGGTTTGACGCCTGAAACCCTAAACTCGAAACCCTAAACTAAGAATCCCAAACCTACCCCAGACTCTAAACCCTAAACCCTAAACCCTAAACCCTAAACCCTAAACCCTAAACCCTAAACATTCAACCCTGAAGGCCCAGCTACTCGCAGTCCTTAATGTCAACGCAGCAGCCCGGGGGCCAGGGTCGCGCGTGTCCACCGCGGCAGGCCCCAGGCCTTGCAAGGCGGCACGTTAAAGCACCTGGTCCGCGTGGCCATCCAGCGCAGGGTTTAGGGTTTAGGGTTTAGGGTTTAGGGTTTAGGGTTTAGGGTTTAGGGTTTAGGGCTTAGGGTTTAGGGCCCCGAGGCACTGAGTCCGGCTCTGCCTCACCCTGCCGCCCAGGTCGCACCCGCACTCTCGCAATCTGCACGGAAGTCTTCTTCCCTTTCATCGGGCTTCGGTTCCCTTATCAATCCCTCTCGGCGCAAAAAAAAGGGGGCACCTTTATTCCTAAATTGCTCCAGGACCTAGACCCTGAGCGCCAACCTCAAACGTTTTTGGAGAAAGGGGCTACATTCTAACACCTCAATAAATCCTGAAACCCCAAAAGCCCGAAGAACAGAAAAGCCTAAAACCCTCAACCCTAAAGCCTCAAACCTTAATCGCCGAAGAACCATAAGAACCCTCAAGCCTATGAAGCCTAAACCGTGCTAAAGAAGACCCCCACCCTACTTGGAGGTTCGTGGGTAGTTATAATAAATCTTACCCTACTTATGATTACCCATGAACCTCCAAGTAAGCCCTTCATCCCTTCATTTGGGTTTCGGGGTTTAGGGTTCCGAAGCCCTAACTAAGCCCTAGGCCCTAGGCCCGAAGCCCCTAAACCCCAAAACCCGGAACCCGAAATTCTCCCAGGTTAAGGGATCCGAAGTCTGGGCCCTTAATTTGGAGACCTTTTTGCATACACTATATATGTATGTGTGTGTATATATATATATATTAAGGGCCCATACTTCGGATCACTTTTACCAAAGGGTGGGGGAGCGCAGTACTGGGCCATGATTCCAACCCTAGACAGGCCCCGAAATTCCACTTGCAGCTCCATGGTACTTGTTAGCCAGTTCTGCCTGTGCTTATAACACACTTCCAAGCCCTTCAAGTGCCCTAATATGGTTTTCAGTACCATAAACCCTAAGCCCTGACCGTAAACCCTAAACCCTAAACCCCTAAGTACAGTTCTAATTGGTAATAAGTACCATGAGCCTCCAAGTAGCCCTTTCGCCGGAGGCGGAGGTCCTGGGGATAGCGCCGGTTCCCCTCACGGGCGAGGCCCGGTCAGTCCCTAACTGATTGAAGGTAGGTTTTAGGGTTTAGGGTTTAGGGTTTAGGGTTTCGGGTTTAGGGTTTAGGGTTTCGGGTTTCGGGTTTAGGGCTTCAAGTCGGGTCGAGGGCTTAGCGTTTCGGGTGGGCAGCTACAGGAGGGCGCACCCTGGAGGCCCAAAGCCCCGAACCGTCCCCCTCCCAAAGCCTCAGCCCCCGAGTGCCCGCAGCCCTAAACCCTAAACCCTAGACCCCAGAACCTAAAGTCTAACCCCTAAACCCTAAACCCTAAACCCCAAGCCCGAAACCCTAAACCCTAAACCCTAAACCCTAAACCCTAAACCCTAAACCCTAAACCCTAAACCCTCAACCCCAAACCTCCAGCCCTGGAACCCTAAGCCCCGAAAACCCCCGAAGCCGAATGTCCCGGAGGATGCTGGGCCCATGCTTCCGCCGGAGGAGGATGTTTCGGGTTTAGGGTTTAGGGTTTAGGGTTTAGGGTTTAGGGTTTAGGGTTTAGGGTTTAGAGAGTTAGGGTTTTTAGGGTTTAGGGTTTAGAGAGTTAGGGATTTTGCGCTGTTTTTTTGGCTAAAAGGGCTGTTCATGATGTCTCTTTTTTGTTTTGGATTCTTAGGGCTTTTGGGCTTTCAGGGCTTAGGCTTTATTGAGGCGTTGAGGATTTTAGGTTTAGGTTCTTCGGGTTCTTAGGGTTCTGAGGGTGTGGGGCTTAGGATCCGCGAGCCATGTCGCCCAGCAAATCTGCAGGTTTCAGCTGCCTGGCACCCGAAAATCCTAAACCCCAAAACCCTAAAACCTAAAGCCGTAAAACCCTAAAGCCCTAAAACCCTAAAACCCTAAAACCCTAAAACCCTAGAACCCTAAAACCCAAAAACCCAAACACCGCAAGCCCTCAACCCTCTAAAGCCCGAAACCCTAAACCCTAAACCCTAAACCCTAAACCCTAAACCCTAAACCCTAAACCCTAAACCCTAAACCCTAAACCCTAAACCCTACGGGCAGGAGCAGATCAACCCAGCAGCGGCTTTCGCCTCAGCCGCCTGGTGCTCGGACGCGGTCCTTTAGGGAGAGGTTTGGGACCCGGTTTCGGGTTTAGGGTTTGGGGTTTGGGGTAATTAGGGTAATTAGGGTTATTAGGGTTGTTAGGGGTATTAGGCTCATTAGGGTTATTAGGGTGATTTGGGTTTGTTGGGGTTATTAGGCTGATTATGGCCGCCCCCGCCCCCCAATTCCCCAAGTCCATGGCACCTGCATATGTTAAGATGGCCACGAAGACCACCCTAAACCTTAAGCCCGAAGCCCGACATCCTAAATGGGGTTTACGAGAATATGGAACCCCTAATATAGACCCCCAAGTAGTAGGATCCCTTATAATCAGTGTGAGCGGAACCTAAACCCTAAACCTTAAACCCTAAACCCTAAACCCTGAACCCTGAACCTTGAACCCTGAACCTAAACCCTAAACCCTAAACCCTAAGCCCTAAACCCTAAACCCCATGCTGCATCAGGTGTCCTGGGGGATGAAGGATGAGGGCTCATTTTCTGAGGGAGAGTAAGTGAAGGTTCATAAGCAAGCTTCTAGGGTTGAGGGTTTAGGGTTCCAGAGGAGTACCCTTCTTCGCTTTGCGGAGGGTCCGGGTCATTGTACACACCGCCCACTAAGCAAACTGGCCCACTGCCTCTGAGAAACCTTGCATGTAGATCTATTTCAAGTACTCATGAGAGGGTTTTAAGGGCATTTAGAGCTACTTTCAAGTACTCATGATTCCTCAAGTAGGCTCGGTAGGCCCTTGGGATATTTCATATTCTCCCTTATTGGGTTTAAGAGGATCCATATTGAGGAGTATCTTGTTCAGAGGGTGTTAAGGGCCATGCTAGTGGGGTGTCGGACAGGCCTCAGCATCTGGAGGTGGGCGGTTCAGGCCCGATTCAAGCTTTCGGGCGCTTTTGCCCTTTCAGGCTTAGAAAGCCTAAAGGGTTTAGGGTTTTGGGTTTTGGGTTTAGGGTTTAGGGTTTAGGGTGCATAAGGGTATATTTGGGGGTCCCCCTGTTCAGGGCCCATACTAAGGGACCATGTAACCACCCTTAGGCTTTTAGTCACCTGGCGTGCCGCAGCCGTGCCAGTGCAGGGCAGATAGGTTGGAAGTTAGACATGGCATTTCAACTAGGATTTGGGGTTTGGCGTACGGGGCTGAGGGCGGAGCTCATATCCAGCATACTCATTCAGACTCACTCATTTTGGAGTCTTAGTGTTTGCAAGAGCTCGTGTCTGCACAGGAAAGGAGTCGTGGCAAAGGCACAACTTCAGTGCCAACTCGGGTGTAGGGTTCAGGGGCGAGCGTGCGCAGCAGCGAATGAATGGCAGCCACTATCTGGAAGGCTCCTTCCAAGAAGGACTTGCTCTCTCCTCTCTCTCTGAATCTCGCCTAAACCCTAAACCCTAAACTTTTGCTCTCCCTCACTCTCTCTCTGCAGGAGACCCTGGCAGAGGGAGGGTTTCAGGATTTATGGGGTAGGGTTTAGGGTGCTTTGGGATCTTCTGCCTTGGAGGATTTCATGCATGCTTACCCGAGCGTTCAGGTGGAAGTCGGTTATTTCTACTTGTGCGAATGAGGGGAGGGGTATACGTGCAGTCGCCCTAGTTAAAACTCCATTTGCAGGTATCCGTGAACCTTCAGGCGGGCACGGTTCGAAGTGAAGTCAAAAACTCCGCCTTCACGGTTGGCATGAGGCGCTGTGGACATCCCGGCCCCAAGTCTAAACCCTAACCCCCGAAACCCTGAACTCTACACTCTGAACCCTGCACCCTAAGCCCTAGATCATGGACTCCTCAGGGTTTAGGGTTTAGGGTTTTGGCGGAAGGAGCACGGACGGCCCTGAACTCTAAGCCCTTAAGCCCCCAGGCGCCCAAGACTCCAAACCCACAGTTCCAAGACCCCAAGCCCTAAACTCCAAGACGCTGCAAGCCCAAACCCAAAACCCCTCAACCGGTAAACCCCAAGCCCTAAACCCCTTGAAAGCCTTTAACCCCAACAACCCCACACCTCAAAACCCCAAACCCCAAACCCTAAACCGCCCTTGAAGCCCTTAAACCTCGGAGGACCAAAACCCTGGAACCCTAAACCCCCCAACCCCAAAACCCTAAACCCCAAACCCCAAGCCCCAACCCTTAAACCGCAAACCCTAAACCCTAAACCCTAAACCCTAAACCCTAAACCCTAGACCCTAAACCCTAAACCCTAAACCCCGGAGGACCATCCCTACGTGCCACTGGCAAAGCAGAATTCCGGCCCGCTCTGGGTTCATCCGAAGGCCGGTTTCTTGAGGTTTAGGGTTTAGGGTTTAGGGTTTAGGTTTTAGGGTTTAGGGTTTAGGGTTTAGGGTTAGGGCTTAGGGTGTGTCAGGGGAGGGCGCGCGCTCGGGTGTGAAACGCCCCGGACCGCGCGCTCGCGTTGCCCGTCAACCCACCCCGGCCACCCAAACTATACTCTATTAGGGTTTAGGGTTTATGGAATTTATTTTCTTGTGCCCTGATGCTTGCTTTGATGTTTTTAAAGTTGCGCTGTTAGGGTTTAAGCTGGGGTTGGGGGTAGCCTCGGCCCTTTTCGGGCCTTCGGCGTGTCAGGGCCCGTAGAGGATTTATTTGAAGGTCAGGGAAACCCTTTGCGCCTGCTCCTGGATTCCCCTTCTGTAAGGGCCTCAAGCCTTTTGGTGGCTCTTGGGGCGTTTTGGGGGCTTCCTGGGGGCTTTCCTGGCCCTTCCGGGGTAGAATGAAGGGGTGCCCAAAACCATCGATGTCAGTACCAAAAAATCGCATTTTTCATTGCGGGTACGGGCATCCTGGGGTCCCCCTTCTTTTAGGGGGTCTTTTGAAGCCTTTTGGTGGCTCTTGGGGTCTCTCGCCCTGATGTCAGGGGCCGTTGAGGCTTTATTCCTTTGTTGGCCGGGGAACCTATTAATTTTTTTTCGCCAATGAGTATTTCAATCGCTAGGGTTTAAGCTGGGGTTCGGGGTAGCCTCGGCCCTTTTCGGGCCTTCGGCACGTTAGGGCCCGTAAAGGCCCTTTATTTGCTTGAAGGGTTTTGCGGTGTTAGGGTTTAAGCTGGGGTTCGGGGTAGCCTCGGCCCTTTTCGGGCCTTCGGCACGTGCCAGATTTCCGGAAAACTACAACCTCTTGGGTCGGCGGCCTGAGCCGGAAGCTCCTGAATTTAGGGCTCCGGATTTTTGAGACTGGAGAATCCTGAGCCCTGCAACCTACTTAGAGAAGTTTCATGGGTTGTTTATGTGTGAAAAGCAATGAAAGTTTGCAGCTTCCCATGCACCTCCCAGTGCATCCCTCAAATCAGACCCTAAGCCCCAAACCCTAAACCCCAAACCCTAAACCCCAAACCCCAAACCCTAAACCCTAAACCTTAAACCCTAAACCCTAAACCCTAAACCATCGAGGTTCCGACGCAGTTGCAGACGGAGTTCAGGTGGGAGCTCACAGCTTAGGGCTAAGGGGTTTAGGGTGAAAGGGTTAAGGGTTTAGGGTTTAGTTTAGGGGTTTAGTTGTTTAGGGTTTAGGGGTTCAGGAGTTTAGGGTCTTAAGGATCCGTGCTTCGAGTTTTAGAGGTTTAGGGTCTCCCACCCCACCCCCCCCCCCCGGGCATCCGCTAGCCAAACCGGAGAGCGTCGCCATGTCATGTAGCGAGGAAGCTGGCGCGGAAGGGAAGGGGGCCGCGCGCGAGTGAACACAGCCTCTTTAAGCCAGCTCATCACCAGTTTAGGGTTTTAGAGAGGTCTAGTCTGCAGGGTGCAGGCTTTGGGATGTTTGCCCTGTACGAACAGTCCTTAATAGGGATTGTAAATTGTAGGAACCCCCTATATTAATCCCTATTAAGAACTGTTAGTATCAGGGGGAACATCCCAATGTAGGCTTTAAGAAACCTAAACCCTAAACCCTAACCCCAAACCCTAAACCCTAAACCCCAAACCCTAAACCCTAAACCCTGAACCCTAAACCCTCAGGGTTTCGGGTTTGAACGGGGCCATGAGGACTTCAGCCCGAAAGCTTGGATCTAGGCCTTGGGGTCTTCGAGATGTGGTCCTATGTATATATATATATATACATATGCAATTATGTTTTCTTGTGTGTGTGTGTGTGTGTGTGAGAATTTTCCTTACTCCAATGTCGTTTTCTGTCTGACCGGGCTTGCCCTCCGCCACCCCGCACTGACGTGGGCACCTCAAATCGAAAGCCCGAAACCCTAGGCCCCTAAACCCTAAACCCTAAGCCCTCAACCCCTGCACCCTAAACCCTAAACCCTAAACCCTAAACCCTAAACCCTAAACCCCAAACCCTAAACCCTAAACCCTAAACCCTAAGCCCTAAGCCCTAAGCCCTAAGCCCTAAACCCTAAACCCCAAACCCCAAACCCTAAACCCCAAACCCTAAACCCTAAACCCTAAACCCTAAACCCTAGACTGAGCGCCCCTGGGCTTCTGTTCAGGAAGTTAGAAGCTGTTTGCAGAGCAAGGCGACTATCATATGGACTCGTGTTTAGGGTTTAGGGCTTAGGGTTTAGGGTTTAGGGTTCCAGGCTACGGAAACTTACGTTGCTGACCCTGAAGCCCTCATTGAGCTAGATGCGGGCCGCATTGTTTTGAAACATGAGAGAGTAACAGCAGGAGATAGCTGACATATGCAACGCAGGAGTCAGTATTGCACCCTCAACTGCCCGAACCCGGAAGTCCCCCCAAACTTCCATCCAGCCCTAAACCCTGAACCCTGGGCCCTAAACCCTGCACCCTGAACCCTAAACCCTAAACCCGAAACACCCTAAACCCTAAAACCCTCCATCCAGAGTATGGTGGCCGACTGCAGGACCAACTACGGACGTGAAGGCATCCAGAGGCCGGTGCTTGGAGGTTCATGGTACTTATTAGCCAATAGGGTTTAGGGTTTAGGGTTTAGGGGTACTTCTTAGCCAATTGGGTTTAGGGTTTAGGGTTTAGGGCTTAGGGTTCAATCACCTCGTTACGACTATCGAGGCTTGTAGGGTGTGCGGGGTACACAGGGTTCGGGGCTTCGGGTTTACAGCGTCTAGGGCGCTCGGTATGAGGGTTTACCAAAATAGGGACCCCCAGCATAAACCCCCCAAATAGAAGGATCCCTTTAAAAATTAACCATGGTGCCTGTGAGAGCCCCAAGAGCCCTGCCTGGAGCCCTGGTTATAAGTACAGAAAGGACGGTACTGAGCGCTTGTTTGTTTTGTATTTCTGTACAAGTATGGGTTGGCATTATTACTTGCGTAGTTTTCGACCGTCCCTTCCCCAGAAAGTATGGGTAGCTACAATAACATGAGCTGGATACAGCCTTGTTTAGGGTACTTGAAACGCTACTTCCAACCACCCATGAACATCCAAGTCCTACCGCACCCCTAAACCTAAAAACCCTAAACCCTAAACCCAAGTATGACTCCCGCAGGCCTGGCTGCAGTGCTCTCCCGGACAAAGCAGATGAGGATGGGATGTCCATGCCGTCGTAGTGGCGTGAGACCACGCGTTCCGATTTACGGGCTGAGGAACGTGCCTTGCTCCCGTGCGGCAATGACACACATCCAGAATACACGGCGTGTCGCGCAGAGCGTGGCCGGGGCGAAGCAACGGCTGCGAAGTTGAAAGCCCTTGCACAAGCCAAGAGAGCAGCCGCGAAGGCGACCGCCACGGACTGCTGCTGCGAAGCGTTTAGAGGTTTAGAGTTTAGGGTTTAGGGTTTAGGGTTCAGGGTTTAGGGTTTAGGGTTTAGGGTATAGGCAGGATGGCTCCCACATCATTGGTTAGTCAGATTTGGGGTGGCGACGAGAGAAGTCACTTAGTGTTCATGGCTTTGGGGTTTAGGGTTCAGGGTTTAGGGTTTAGGGTTTAGGGTGTAGGGTTTAGGGTTTAGGGTTTAGGGTCTAGGGTCTAGGGGGTTCAAAAACAAGGCCCCGTGACCACGACAAGCCCGTATGGGGGGTTTCCGACATTGGGGGGGGGGGCGGGTAACTCATGGGGGGTTAGGGTTATTCTAACGCCCAAACCCTAAAGCCTAAACCCTAAACCCTAAACCCTAAACCTTAAACCCTAAACCCTAAACCCTAAACCCGGGCATCTAGCGTCTCATGAGCCCCTTTGAGTAGGGTTGAGGCCCGGAAAAGGGACCCGGAAACGAACCCGCGCGTTACGTTTGCTTCTTCGAGTCGATAGGAGGTGTGCGCTTTGGTCCTGTAGGTGCTCTACGCCCTAAGCCCGTAAAGCTCAAACCCCAAATGCTCACCCCAAACACCCTACACCCTCAACCCCTGGACCCTAAACCCTAAACCCTAAACCCTAAACGCTAAACCCTAAACCCTAAACCCTAAACCCTGCAACATCTGTACCCTAAACCCGAAACCCTACACCCTACACCCTAAACCCTGCAACATCTCTTAGACTAAACCCTATATAACCCTAAACCAAACCCTAAACCCTAAACCCTAAACCCTCAACCCTCAACCCTAAACCCTAAACCCTAAACCCTAAACCCTAAAACCCTAAACCCTAAACCCTAAACCCTAAACCCGAAACCCTAAACCCTAAACCCTAAACCCTAAACCCTAAACCCTAAACCCTGCAACATCTCTTAGACAGGCCCCCGCTGTCCTACTGCCAGACCCGCTACCTCTCCACCGGCAGCTTGAGCCGCCCCGCGCCGCGGCGGCAAGTCTTAGGGTATAGGGTTTAGGGTTTAGGGTTTAGGGTTGAGGGTTTAGGGTTTAGGGTTTAGGGTGTGTCAGGGGAGGGCGCGCGCTCGGGTGTGAAACACTCCGGGCCGCGCGCTCGCGTTGCCCGTCAACCCACCCCGGCCACCCAAACTATACTCTATTAGGGTTTAGGGTTTATGGACTTTTTCTTGTGCACCGATGCTTGCTTTTTTGAAGTTGGTCTTGGGGTTAAGCTGGACTCGAGGGTAGCCTCGGCCCTGTTGGGACCTTCGGCGTGTCAGGGCCTTGTTTTCGCCAATGAGTATTTCGATCGCTAGGGTTTAAGTTGGGGTTCGGGGTAGCCTCGGCCCTTTTCGGGCCTTCGGCGCGTCAGGGCCCGTAGAGGCCCTTGCTGATTTGGGGGCTTCCTGGGGCTTTCCTGGTCCTTTTGGGGTGAAATGGAGGGGTGCCCAAAGCCATCGATTTCAGTACTAAAAAATAACATTTTTCATTGCGGGCAGGGGTGCCTAAAACCATCGTTTTCAATAGTGAAAAATCGCATTTTTCATTGCGGGCACGGATAAATCTTGGGGTCCCCCTTCTTTTAGGCTTTTGAGTGAAGCTTTTGAAGCCTTTTGGGCCTCTTGGGGCTTCCTGGGCTTCCTGGCGCTTCTGGTGTGGAGGGGTGCGCAAAACCATCGATTCCAGTATTCAAAAATGTTTTTCATTCATGGTACGGCCCTGGCAGGGGGGGCCCAGCAAACCCTGAACCCAAAGCCCTGAATATACTTTAGCTACGCTAAAGGTGGTCTGGGTGCCGGCCATCCCATGTCCGTTGGCCTGTCCAGGACAGACGGTGAGGCTTATTTTGTGTGGGCGCTCGGGCTGTAAGGCCGTTCGGGGTCTGTCGCTCGACGGAAGCGACTTAGTTTAGGGTTTAGGGTTTAGGGTTTAGGGTTTAGGGTTATGGGTTTAGGGTTTAGGGTTTAGGGTTTAGGGATATTTATACGTAGTATTCCCTTAGGGTCCCCATATGAATATATCATAGCAACCCCCAAAACCTTATTCCAATGATTAAGGCCCCTATGTTAGGCAAGGCAGTCAGCCTTGGGGGTTTAGGGTGGTTTAGGGTTTGGGGGGTTCAGGGTTTAGGGGGTCTAGCGTTTAGGGGGTCTTTCGGGTTTTGGGGTTTTTAGGGTTTGGGGGTTTTGGGTTGGGTTTTGGGGGTTTTGGGGATTTGGGGTTGAGGGCATTTACGGGTTAAGGGTTTGGGGCTTAGGGTTTGTTTTCTCCTGGTTTGGGCCCTAAACCTTAAACCCTAAACCCTAAATCCTACACCCTAAACCTAAGCCGACAGGGCTTTGGGCAGTATAGGTTGGGATCTTCCCCCTTCTACTAGCAGTCCTTATTAGGGATTATGATAGGGGGTACAAAAAATCCCTGTTAAGGACTCTTACAAACAGGGGGAACATCCCAAAGTACAGGGTTCCAATACCCTGGAAGCCAAAGCCTAAGCCGTGGCGCCCTCGGGACGGACGGTTGGCAACCGAAGGGCGCCAGAAAAAATGCCCACCCTACAGATCCCTAACCCCCAAGACCCGAAGCTTCAAGTACATACGTACATATATATGGGTGGTAGTCAACATTATGGTCCCTTTTTGGATCCCTATTATAATACGGCACCTAAAATTTAGGGTACCCCAGAAGGGATCATAATTTTGACAGCCACCCATATATATATATATATGTATGTATGTATATGTATATATACATGTGTGTGTGGATATGTATATGTGCAAGCGTAAGTGTGTGTCTATATATATATATATATATATTTATGTTTTTTCATGTGTGATACATACATATATATATGTATACGCATACATATGTTTCTTAAAGCAAATTACATACACATATCCCTGCACTCCTAAAGAAACAAACCACCCTTTTCATATGAAGTGCACCTGGTCTCCCTCCCAAAACAGAAATTTCTACCTGAAACCTCCCACAGATCCCAATATCCCTTAATTTGGGAATATTTCTTAGGCTGTACTAAGGATGCTTAGTCTAGGGGGGTTTAGGGTTCAGGGAGGAGCCATCTGTGAGGCAGATTCCGTAATTTGGGGATATTTGAGCCTTTGGACTTACATCTGCGGCCAAAGGCTACGGCAGATGCAACTGCACTGGCTGCCAGGCCCGTTTGCAGGGTTTAGGGTTTAGGGGTTATAGGTTTACAGGGTGTGGGTTACAGAGTTTGGGGCTTGTTATGTGTTGGCTGTAGGGTTGAGCGTTTGTGGCGTTAATGGGCTTATAGGGTTTCGAGGAGTTGGAGTGTTCATAGTGTTCTTTTGGTTTGCCTGTTTTTTGGGCTTATCGGGTTTCATAGAGCTCGTGCGGTCCTTAATTGTATATTTTTAGAAAGGGTTCATAGGGTTCATAAGGTTGTGCATATTTTTGTCTTATGTCAGGTTTGTGAGGTTTATAGGGTTAGGGTTGGTCCAACTTATGGGCTCTTTTTGGGGATGCTGAGACGTATAATCCCTTGAAAGGTGTTAGGGCATTAGGTACCGTGTATCCCCCTGGAAACCCTCGAGGGTTTAGGGTATGTAGGGTATGTAAGGTACCTGACATTGAAGCGGCTCTCCAGAAACCCCAAACCCTAACGTGCCCATGAACATGCAAGTAATCCCAGGCCCTGAAACACCAAACCCTGCGCCCCAAACTCCAAAAAGGCGTGGTTTAGGGTTTGGGGTACAGGGTTCAGGATTTGGGTTGCTTGAAGGTTCACGGGTACTTGTGAGGTAGGGTTGTAAGTAGCGTAACCGTGATTCTAGCCCGGAGTTCGGCGCACAAAGCCGGGAAACCGCCCCATACATGCTAGTCACCCTAAACCCTAACTTCTAAACCCGAAACCCTAAACCCTAAAGCCTAAATGGGGTAGATGAACCAAGAGCGATGGAACGCGGGGGGAACAACAGGCCAAAGAGCAGGAGAACCAGGCCAAGGAGCAAGCGTTCAGCTACCCGTACAACACACAGAAGGAGGAAGCACTTACAGGCTTGACACAAGCACCGGAGAGAAGATTTGGTTGGGCTACGACGCCAAGTACAAGCATGAAAAGGGCCAGCAAGCACCCGCACCAGCGCTACGTAGTCACGGACGGCACCTCCGTTCGTGCAGTCAGACCTGAAGCTGCACGGGGCGGTGGCTGGCTCCAGTGCAAAGGCACTGGCTGCGCCGTGGACGTGTTCAAAAGCAGCAACCCGGCACTTTGTCGTCGGGCGCGAGAAGCAGCCGACATGGTGATGCATCTGGTTCGGACGGGATGAGCCCGAAACCCTTTACCGCAAATTCCTAAACCCCAAACCCTAAACCCTAAACCCTGAACCCTGAACCCTGAACCCTGAACCTCTAAGCCCTAAACCCTAACTTCCTAGTCCCCAAAACCCGAGACCCGGAACCCTAAACCCCAAACCCTAAACCCTAAACTCTAAAGCCTAAACCCTAAACCCTTTACTCTAAAGCCTAAACTCTCAAGCCTAAACCCTAAACTCTAAAGCCTAAACCCTAAACCCTTTGCCCTCAATCCGAATCCTTCGACTCGCGCTCGCAGGAGCGGCTCCGCCGTTGCTTCGTCGATGCGCCACGAGGCCCGCGCGCACGAAGCTTTCGGGTGCGGCAGGCTTTGTGGGTTTAGGGTTTAGGGGTTTAGGGTTTAGGGTTTGGTGGTTTAGGGTTTAGGGTTTCGGGTTGAACGCTGTCACTTTCGACCCTACACACCTAGATCGTAAGCTTGAAGCCCTAAACCCACCCTGAACCTTAGAACCCCAAAAGCCCAACACAGGAGAATCATAAACTCTAGAACCCTGAAGGCTTAGCTTCAGCTCCCGAAGTCCTCTTTAAACCCTAAACCCTAAACCCTGAACCCTAAACCCTAAACCCTAAACCCTAAACCCTAAACCCTAAACCCTAAACCCTAAACCCTAGACTTCGGAGGGTTCTTTCTGGCGCAGTCCGCAGCCTCGGAGGTTTCTTCGCGGCAGACGTATCTGCGGCAGTCTCGGCTGTCCTCCAACGCCAGCCTGGAGCTCAGACAGGGTTTAGGGTTTAGGGCTTAGGGTTTAGGGTTTGGGGTTTGGGGTTTGGGTTTGGGTTTGGATTTAGGGTTTAGGGTTTAGGGTTTGGGGTTTTGGGGTTTGGGGTTTGAGGTGTAGGGTTTGAGGAATAGGGTTTTGCGGGCTTAATTCAGGTTGGAAATGGGGACCTTCGAGGAATGTAAAAAAATACTCGGTCAGGAGTTTACATTCAGAAAAACCCGGTCAGAGGCTGCAAGCCTCTTTGGCTTGCAATGAGGAAGATCCGGCAGATTCATCGCCAGCTCTGCAAGATTTATGGGGTTTAGGGGTTTCGCACGAAGACGTGCAAGGGTAGTTACATGGTCCCTTAATATGGGGGTCCTTTGCCTTCTTCATAGGGTTCAGATGTGTGGGCCCAGAGGGCCCTCCTAAACCCTAAACCCTAAACCCTAAACCCTAAACCCTAAACCCTAAACCCTAAACCCTAAACCCTAAACCCTAAACCCTAAACCCTAAACCCTAAACCCTAAACCCTAAACCCTAAACACTAAACCCTAAACCCTAAACCCTAAACCCTAAACCCTAAACCCTAAACCCTAAACCCTAAACCCTAAACCCTAAACCCTAAACCCTAAAAACCCTAAACCCTAAACCCTAAACCCTAAACCCTAAGCCCTAAACCCTAAACCCTAAACCCTAAACCCTAAACCCGAAACCCTAAACCCTAAACCCTAAACCCTAAACCCAAAGAAAGCGACGGCTTGTCTGTTGGAATCGATTCCCAGAAGTTTGGCTTGAAGGTGCATGGGTTATGTAGTTCTAAGTAGGCTTGGTAAGTGCCTTTAAAAAAAGGTGCCAGCTGTAAAAGTAGCTACCCTACTCAACGCCAGTTATAGCTATAGCTACCCATGAATTTCCGAGGGGGGTTCCCAGCCTGCATCGGCAAGGGTTTAGGGTTTAGGGTTTAGGGTTTAGGGTTTAGGGTTTAGGGTTTAGGGTTTAGGGTTTAGGGTACAATGACGTGAGGGACGGTTGTTCGCAGTGAAGGGTAGGGGTTCTGGTTTTAGGGTGTTAGGGTTTGTAAGCTTTTCAGGGCTTTCAGGGCTTTTGGGGCTGTTAGGGCTTCTAGAGTTTTCAAGGTTTAGGGTTTAGGTTAGGGCTTCGGGCAGAACGCCTTCTACGCTGGGGCGTGTAGGGTCTTGGGTTTCAGGGCCCCCCTCTTGTTCAGGAACTTCGATTAAGTTACCACCGCAGGGTTTAGGGTTTTAGGGCACAGCAACAAGAATAGTGGCCTTAGTTTAAGTCAAGGTCCTGAACAAGAGCCCGGCTACATGGAAAGGCGAGCCTACTGCACGCCCTCAGCTCTCTTTCCTTAGACCGTCAACACCATGGCCTCAGTTCAAGGGACTAGAGGAGTTGTAAGGGACCTTAGGGGCTCTTTGGGGGTGATTTAGGAGCTACTTAGGTATATAGGGATGAAACAAGGTACATATATATATATATATATATATATATATATATACACTAGAGGAGTTATAAGGGACCTTAGGGGCTCTTTGGGGGTTATTTAGGGGCTACTTAGGTATATAGGGACAAGATAAGGTAGATGTAGGAGTTGTATAGGGGGATAAGCTGAAGGGTCCCTTCTCGGGGTCCCTGCTTCTACCTTAAAACCCTAAACTCTAAACCCTAAACCCTAAACCCTAAACCCTAAACCCTAAACCCTAAATCCTAAACCCTAAACCCTGAACCCTGAACCCTAAACCCTAAACCCTCAACCCTAAACCCTAAACCCTAAACCTTAATCAGTCGATCCCCAAGTCTCCGAAACCTACGGAAAAGGAGCTTGGGGGAGTGGCGTCTGATGAATGTAGAGCCCAGGTTGGTGTTTAGGGTTTAGGGTTTAGGGTTTAGGGTTGAGGGTTGAGGATCTCACATCCTAAGCCAGCACGTCAGCTTGCTTGGGCCCTGGTTGAGGAACTTAAAAAAACTTACATGGGGCATTCTATCAACCCTGAACGCCTAAACCCCAACCCCCGAAGCCCTAAGCCCCAAGCCCCAAGCCCTAAGCCCTAAGCCCTAAGCCCGAAGCCCTAAGCCCTAAGCCCTAAGCCCTAAACCCTAAACGGCATCCACTCTAAGCCCTAAACCCATCATTGATAAATCTACCTTCCTGCCCCTCCCAAGGCGTCTGCAGTTCGGCCAGGGGTTCGGAATCCGGTGAGGCCCATTGGAATTCAGGATGAGGGGCCCTTTTCGTCGTAGAGGGTGTAGGGTTTAGGTGGTAGGGTTAAACCCTAAACCCTAAACCCTAAACCTTGAACCCTAAACCCTAAACCCTGAACCCTAAACCCTAAACCCGAACCCGAAGTGCGCCCTAAGCCCCCTGAGCCCGGGGTGTTCCGGGGTTACTTGAGAGCCAGGGTCATGGGGTCATGCTTGCGTTTAGGGTTTAAGGTTTAGGGTTTACTCATAACCCCACTTATAAGTCCCCATGAACCTTCAAGTAGGGGTTGAGGGCTTTGGGTTCTAGGGGCTTTTGGGGTCTTCGGGGGTTTAGGGGTTTAGGGGTTCAAGGGTTTTAGGGGGTTTAGGGTTCGGGGGTTTAGGGGCTTTAGGGTTTTTATGTGTTTTCGGGGGCTTTAGGGCATGTTGGGGTCTACCGGCTTCTGGCGAGGGCTTCCGGTTCGTGTAACCCCCAAGTTCTTAGGGTTTGTTGTTGTAGTTTAGTGTGGAGGCCTTGGTGGCGTTTGGGGTGGGTGGTCTGGGGGGTGGGAGCCAAACTCTCTCCCAAACCCCTAACCCCTAAACCCCTAAACCCCAAGCCCCAAACCCCAAAGCCCCAAACCCCAAACCCTAAACCCTAAACCCTAAACCCTAAACTCCAAACCCTAAACCCTAAACCCTAAATCCTAAACCCTAAACCCTAAACCCAAGAAGGGTCGAGGGGTCTCAAGATGCGTGTCGGGGCAGAAGGGTTTCGGACGACCAAACCCTAAACCCTAAACCCTAAACCCTAAACCCTAAACCCTAAACCCTAAACCCTAAACCCTAAACCCTAAGCCCTAGACCCTAGACCCTAAGCCCTAAGCCCTAAGCCCTAAACCCTAAACCCTAAACCCTAAACCCTAAACCCTAAACCCTAAACCCTAAACCCTAAACCCTGAACCCTAAACCCGACATCGCCGACCGCAGCCAAAAGGGCCCCACTTCAGCTGCCCAGCCCGCCTTCCCCGATAGCTCTCGGGGTGTTCGCGCTTTGAGAGGGTTTTTGAGAGTTTAGGGTTTAGGGTTTAGGGTTTTTAGAGTTTAGGGTTTATGGTTTAGGGTTTAGGGTTTTTAGAGTTTAGGGTTTAGGGTTATTTTCTTCGGATTTGGGCAAGGGAGTTTCGAGTTCCTTCGGGAGATATTCGGGGTTGCCGGGTAGGCGCTTCTGGTAGCAGGCCACTTGCGCGCAGTGGGGCTGGGCCTTGTATTACGAGCGCATTTGACGCCAAATGCCGTCAGAACTTGCGATGGACGCTGTGCCTTGGAAGAGCCTCCGGGACGAGAAGGCGACTTGGTGAAAGAGTTCAGGATGTAACTTGGGATGTTCCCCTTACACTAACTAGCACTCCTTAATGGGGATTATAGTGCCCCCCGATTATATTCTCTATGTACGACTGCTAGTATAGGGGGAACATCCCTAGATGTAACGCAGGTGCCGTAGCTTAACGACTACCGAGTCCATCCTAAACCCTAAACCCTAAACCCTAAACCCTAAACCCTAAACCCAAAACCCAAAACCCTGAAGCCTAAACCCTAAACCCAAAACCAATAGTCCCCTATACTCGGGTGTCGGGAGGGAGCATGAAGAATTGCCCAAAACCCTAAACCCTGAATCCTAAACTCTAAACCCTCAAACCCTCAAACCCTAAGCCCTAAACCCTAAACCCTAACCCCTAAACCCCAAGCCAACAGTCCCCTGTATTAGGGTGTCGGGGTTGGAGGGAGCATGAAGAATTGCCCCAAAACCCAAAACCCTAAACCCTAAACCCTAAGCCCTAAGCCCTAAACCCCAACCCCTAAACCCTAAGCCCTAAACCCTAAACCCTAAACCCTAAGCCCTAAACCCTAAACCCTAAACCCCAAACCCTAAACCCTAAACCCCAAACCCTAAACCCTAAACCCCAAACCCTAAACCCCAAAACCCCAAATTTGAGGACCTGGAGATGCAGCTCGGCGAGAAGGAGGCGCGGCAGCTTGGGTTTTTTTGGGTTTTTTGGGTTTTTTGGGTTTTTAGGGTTTTGAGGGTCTTTTAGGGTTTTAGGGTTTTAGGGTTTTTAGGGTCTTTTGGGGTTGTTTTGGGGCTGTTAAGGGTCTTTAGGGCTTTAAGGGTCTTTAGGGTTTTTAGGGTCTTTTGGGGTTGTTTTGGGGCTGTTAAGGGTCTTTAGGGCTTTAAGTGTCTTTAGGGTTTTTAGGGTCTTCTGGGGTTGTTTTGGGGCTGTTAAGGGTCTTTAGGGCTTTAAGAGTCTTTAGGGCTTTTATGGTCTTTTGGGGTTGTTTTGGTGCTGTTAAGGGTCTTTAGGGCTTTAAGGTTCTTTTGGGGTATTTTAGGGCTAGTCATTCAGGTTTCTAGAGGGTTTTTAGGGTTTTTTAGGGTTTTTTCGGGTTTTGGGGTCTTTCTGGGTATTTTAGGGTTATTAAGGGCTTTTACGGTTTTCAGGCTTTGAAGGCTGGTTTTAAGGGTTTTAGGTTTTAGTTTTTAAAGGTTTTCAGGGCCCCAGGGCTTTTGAGGTTTTAGACTTTGGCGGTGTAGTGGTCAAGTTTTTGTTGCGGTTCACAAGCCTTTTCCACGGTTCTGCGTTTAGGGGTTTGGGGGGTGCAACACTTTGTAAAGCTGTGTCTCCATTTGGCTACCCTAAACCCTAAACCCTTAAACCCTAAACCCTAAACCCCAAACCGTCTTGGGCAGAAGGGTGCAGCATCATCTTAAGGGATTGAAGGGTCTTTGGGGGTTCTAAACCCTAAGCCTTAAGCCCCTAAGCCCTAAACCTCAAGCCCCGAAACCCTAGACCTGAGGCCTTCAACCCAAAACCCTTAAAGCCCTTAAGCCATAAACCCTTCAGCCATAAACCCTAAACCCTAAACCCTAAACTCTAAACCCTAACCCCTAAACCCTAAACCCTAAACCCTAAACCCTAAACCCTAAACCCTAAACCCTAAACTGGCGAGATGCTCGAGCCTCTCGGACAGGGCTCTGCCTTGGCGCGTGGCGAATCGTCAGCCCTGGAAAGGTAAAGCCTCCCATGGCTCACCCCTACAACGTGACCCATCGCCCTAAACCCTCAACCCTCAACCCTCAACCCTCAACCCTCAACCCTCAACCCTCAACCCTCAACCCTCAACCCTCAACCCTAAACGCTAAACCCTAAACCCTAAACCCTAAAGCGCTTTCCACTACGGAGCATAGCTCCTGTACTTAGAACCCCAAACCTCGATCATTGGGGTCATTTGTGTCGTTTAGGGGTGCCCGGGGGGTCCCTGACCGGGGGCACTCCCACATGACTCCTGACCAGGGGACCTCCTTCCTGGGACCTCCTTTTTGGGACCTCCTTCCTGGGACCTCCTTTTTGGGACCATGAACCTTCTGAAACGCCTGAAGCCCGTCTAAGACCTCTCGGGGACCTTTCTGGGACCCAAAGACTGCAGAAGCAGGGCCGGTCGTTGAGGGGGCTCGGCGAGCCAATCGAGAGAACAAGAGGGTTTGGGGGGGTTGAGCCTTAAAACCTATAAAAGAATAGTTCGGGTGGGGGTGGGTTTTTGAGCCATGCAAGCGCGCGATAGGGAGCGCATGAGTCTAAAGAAAGGCGCGCTCCCTGTACGCGTACACTGATCGACACCCTACACCCTAAACCTTAAGCCCTACACCTCAAACCCCAAACCTTAAACCCTAAACCCTGAGCCTGACACCCTAAACCCTGAGCCCTAAGCCTCGAACCCTGAACCAAGTGTCTGGAGGTTCTGGGGTTGAAGGTTGGCGGTCGGCTTCAGGTGTTCCTGGGATCCAACTTATCAACTTGGGCATTAGACTTTTTTTTGGGGGGTTTAGGGTGTGGCCGACTGATTTACAGAGTTTTTGGTGGCACCGGGGCACACAGGTCGCACTCCCGAAGCCCTGCACCCTATACCCCTATACCCTCAGGTGAAGAAAACGCAGTCGGACGCCACAGTAACTGCGCGCCTCTCTGCTGCATCTCGTGTCCCCTGCAGATGGGGAGGGTTTAGGGCTCAGCTTGAAGGTTTGGGGGTGGGGGAAAGGCCTAAGAGTGCTTCAAAAGTTCCATGGGCCCTCATCTCTTTTTAACCCTAAGCCTTTACGTATATAGCTTGGTGGTAGGGTTTTCTGGGGTTCTTCGTTTTCAGGGAAGGGCTTCGGGTTTAGGGAGGGGTCGGGGGTTTGGGGGTTCTTAGGCTTTCGTGTGGAGGATTTTTTTGGGGCTTTGATTCTCGAGTGGGTTTGCCTAATCCCTAAAGCCTAAACCGCAGTTAACTCTTGGGAGGTTAGTTCATTCCTCATTACATCCTTCCCTTCATCTTAACCCCAAACACTTATGGTTCAAGAGAGGGCCCCTCGCAGCTCTAGCTTATAACTCGGGGGGACCTCCTCTTGTAAGCCCTAAACTCAAACCCTTTCATACC
>CAJNDS010000036.1:877689-909756 GCA_905221605.1 Symbiodinium natans
CCACGCAGTGTGTCGCAGCCCAAGCTCGGGAGGAGGCTTTTCCCGCTGCGTGGGGGGTTTTATCATCAGGGCTTTAACCCTAAACCCTAAACCCTCAACCCTTAACCCTCAACCCTCAACCCTAAACCCTAAACCCTAAACCCTACACCCGAAACCCGAAACCCTAAGGGGGTGGCTTTGCGGCCATCGAAGCCCTTGTGTCGCTACACTCTACTGCTGTTGGCGGTTCAGGGTAGTTGGGGGTTCAGGGTTTAGGCTCTTTGCGGGCTGCGGGTTTGGGGTTCAGGGTGGGGTTTAGGGTTCAGGACGTAGGCGTGATTTGGAGCTAGTGGTAACTAGGGTTATAAGTACCCTGAACAAACGTGGCTCCCCAAAGCAGCGCCACAACGTAAGATGAGGCTGTCAGCGCCGCGCTGTAAATTGGCGCGTCGTTTAGATCCTGAGAAGAGAGGCACGCCGGACGCTCACGCTCAGCCTTCAAGCACCCTAAACCCTTAAACCCTAAACCCTAAACCCTAAACCCTAAACCCTAAACCCTAAACCCTAAACCCTAAACCCTAAACCCTAAACCCTAAACCCTAAACCCTAAACCCTAAACCCTAAACCCTAAACTGTACAACACGGCAACCCGAAAGCTTAGTACCAGTGCCATTTGAGAGCCTCCCTCGTTAGCTTGCTTTGCGCTCACACCTCTCCTTGGAGGTTCTTGGGTATTGGGTCTTTAGGGTTTAGGGTTTAGGGTTTAGGGTTTAGGGTTTAGGGTTTGCATAACTCTAGCTGTAACCTTACTTAGGGTACTTATAACCGTACTTTTAGCTGCCCATGAACCGCTTAAAACTCCAAAATAGTAATCACAATAAGAAGAATAATAATAAGAATAATAACTATGATAATTATATTTCTTATAGTCCCAATATTGCTCTTACAGGGAAGAATGTACTTTTTGTCGTTTTGGGTGGTTCTTAAGCAAACGGTAGTCATGGTGTAGTCGGAGAGTGCGCTGGTTTCAGATACGTGTTCGGGTTTAGGTTTAAAGGCTCACCCTAAACCCTAAACCCTAAACCCTAAACCCTAAACCCTAAACCCTAAACCCTAAACCCTAAACCCTAAACCCTAAACCCTAAACCCTAAACCCTAAACCCTAAACCCTAAACCCTAAACCCTAAAACCCTCAACCCTCAACCCCCAACCGTCAACCTTATGCCCAAGGTTTTCGGGTTTTGTTCAGGCTTTGCCTGTGAGTCGCACCTGCTACGTTACTTCTCCTTACTACAACGGGGATCCCCAAAAGGGTAAACTCTAAACCCTCAACCCTCAACCCCAAGCCCTAAACTCTAAACCCTAAACCCTAACCCCTAAACCCTAAACCTTAAACCATCAACCCTAAACCTTAACCCCTAAACCCTGAACCTTGAACCCTAACCCCCAAACTCTAATTTCTACCTTGCCTGGGCTGGCGCTCCTCGCGCGACCTCACCGTCAACGGGGAAGGAGTGATTTGAGGTTGAGGGCTTACCCAGGAAGCCCAGTACCTCTTAAGGTTTAGGGTGTGCGATTAGGCCGAGCAAGAAGTATTCCTTAAACTACGTGGGGCGTCTGTGATTTAAGGTTCTAATTCAGCGGTTTTGGCCTTGGGTTCCACGGCATGTGGCATTGCAGAACCCTAAACCCTAAACCCTAAGCCCTAAACCCTAAGCCCTAAACCCTAAACCCTAGCCATAGAGATGGCTCAAGGTGTCAGAATGCCTTTCCCGTTGGTTTGACCGAACCCATGGTGATGAGCTGCTGCGATGGCAGTCAGCTTTTTCTTTGTATTGCACGCTGCTTTCGAAGATGCTCCTGTCAGAAGCCTAAACCCTCCAGCCTGCCCTAAACCCTAAACCCTAAACCCTAAACCCTAAACCCTAAACCCTAAACCCTAAACCCTAAACCCTAAACCCTAAACCCTAAACCCTAAACCCCAAACAACCATAAGTCCTAAGCCCTAAGCCCTAAAACATGGAGACGCTGCTGTATGCACTTGGGGGAACTCCACTGTAAGCACAAAAACCTAAACCCTAAACCCTAAACCCTAAACCCTAAACCCTAAACCCTAAACCCTAAACCCTAAACCCTAAACCCTAAACCCTAAACCTCATGTCGGGGTTTCTCTCGGGGTTTGAGGGGGTGCGTGAGGTTCCAGGAGTTTAGGATTTGCAGTTTAGGGTTTAGGGTTTGGGGTTTAGGGTTTAGGGTGTGGGGTGTAGGGCTAAGGGTTTAGGGTTTAGGGTTTAGGGCTTAGGGTTTAGGGTTTAGGGATCTTCAACTTTCTGAGCCTGAGACAGGGAGCTTCAATGATTCTTCGATGCCCTCGGTCCCCGGCTTCGTGTCGAGCCGGGTTGCGCCTCGGCGCGTAGACGTTGCCTGCACACGTTCTGTCAGCTTTCGAGCGAGACAGTCCTAGACACTAGAAACGCCAAGCCTTAGATCAATCCCTAAGCCCTAACCCCTAGACCCTAAGCCCCAAGCCCTAAGACCCCGACACCCTCCCTCCCCCCCCCCCCCCGGCTTCTGTTTGCTAAGTTAGCTAAGTCTGCCCATGCTCTTCAAGACAGGGGGCAGTTCTCCAGATTATGGTCTCTTGTGGGGCTCCCTTAGTACGAGTCCGTGGTCTAGTGGGAACCTTAACTATTTTTGGCAACATATGCCCCAAACGGCCCAAACTCTAAACCCTAAACCCTGAAACCCTAAACCCTAAACGGTGCTTCTTCGCATGCTGCAGCCCTTCGGAAAGCCCTAAACCCTAAACCCCTCAACCTCCCAAAATATGGGCCACCCTAACTACACCCTAGGGGCTTGGGGTCGTGCAAGTACTCCCAAGCGGTGGTGTGTGGTGCTGGACCCTGAAAGCGAAGGCATGTAAACTCGCACCCCTAAGGTTTTACCCCCTGAAGGGTTCCCTGAATATGCTACATTCTCAAAGAGGGAGCCTGATGAAGGTTCCCGAAACCTAAGGGCGCAACCTTAAGGGTCCAAGGAACAACCTTTAAGAATGTTGAGTGTAACCCTAAACCCGAAACCCTAAAACCTAAACCCTCAACCCTGAACTCTAAACCCAAAACCCTAAGAACTTCGGGGTTTAAAGGGCTGTGTGGTGGCTTGCAGGCTCAGAGTTGCTTTCTAGGCAAGACCCTAAGTAGGATAGTCTGCCACCCACCCACCCCCCCCCCCCCCCCCCCCCCCCAAAAAAAAACAAAAAAGAACAAGGAACAAATACAAGAACCCCATATTGCTATGTTACCCTGATGAGGAAGAATATGTTGTGTGTGTGTGTGTGTGTGTGTGTGTGTGTTTTTTTTGGGTTTGGGGGGGGGGGGGGGGTTTAAGCAAATAGTAGTCTAGCCGAGTACCTACAAATGCAAAAATCCCGCCGGAACCTAGAGCACGAGCACCTGAAACCCTAGCTAGAGGCTACCATGAGGCTTCAAGCACATCGCCTCAAAAGCCAAGATGCCCTAAACCATAAACTTAAACCCTAGATCCTAAACCCTACACCCTACACCCTACACCCTAAACCCTAAACCCTAAACCCTAAACCCTAAACCCTAAACCCAAAACCCCAAATCTTTTGCATCGTAACAAGGCCCCTCTGGCCTCTAGGTGTGAAAGCGATAGGCTTTGGGCCTGAGGGTCTTAGGGGGAGTTTTGCTTGTACAGGTTTAGGGTTTAGGGTTTAGGGTTTAGGGTTTAGGGTTTAGGGTCCACGTCATCTGCCTCAGCCAATGCTGATGTTGAATGCCTTTAAAGACACTGCAGGCGAATTAGCTTCTTCTGAAGTGCTCAGCGGCATGCTGCGAAGTGTTCGGCCTTTGGGACGTCAGTGCGTGGATAGGGGTGGGGGTTACGCCAGCTATTGGGCCGTGACCCAAGGATTGGGCCAGAGCAGGCGGGAGAGGGTTTAGGGTTTAGGGTTTAGGGCTTTTAGGGTTTAGGGTTTAGGGTTTAGGGTTTAGGGTTTAGGGTTTAGGGTTAGGGAACCTGAACACTAACTCGCACTCGGGCAACCTTCGTACCCCTTCCCGCACAAGTTTTCTCTGGGCCTCCTTCTGACGACTTATGGCATTTCCCCAAATCGGGTTACCCCTAAGCTACATGCAAAGAGTATAATTCTCATTGTCGGGGCCCCGTCCATATAGTTGCCCTGCTTATCTCCCTCTCAATCTCTAAACTTACTAAACTCTAAACCCTATCTTGGCATTTTTGGGAAGCCCCTTGTCAGCCAATCCGCTCCTCAAGAGGAGTGTGTATGACTCACTGGGTTTATGGTTTACGGTTTAGGGCCTCCGGTTTTCTGAGAGTCACACAACTAGTGCAAACAGCATACGAACTTCACATACGCAAGACAGCATGCCCCGGAGCGTTCCTGTCTGTTTGGCTTGGCGTCCTTGCGCTCGTCTCGCAAGCCAGGCTCTACAGAAGTTGCGGAGAACAGACGCGCACAGTCTTGCGCTCGTCGCAAAGACATGCAGAATCAACACTCCGGACGCTGCGTCTGGAATATGATCTTGGCAGCTTTTCCAAGTCTGTTTGTCGCGGCCTCTGCCTTTCTAGCATAGGCTTTGGGCTTGACTAGGAGGCTCATGAGTAGTTCTAATTAAGTGGGAGTATAAGTAGGATAATTCTAGTTGAAGCCTTGTTTCGGGTGCTTACAACTTACAACCCTACTTATAACTACCCATGAACCTTCAATTAGTCAGTTGTAATGATGGCCACCCTACTTATGACCCCAAGTAGAACTACCCATGAACCTCCAAGTAGGGCTTCAGGCTTTAAAGCCCTGAGCCCTAAACCCTAAAACTCAAATCCTAGACCCGAAGCCCTAAACCTTAAACCCCACCAGTTAGAAGTTCTTTCCTAGTAGACTTTCTGCCCGGGACGCGGCTTGAGGCTTTCTGCACCTGCACAGCAAGGGCACGGCGAGAGCATGCCCTACTGGGAAGATCCATGGGTGTAGGGTTTAGGGTAGTTATAAGTAGAGTGATGGGTACCTTAGGTACGGGCCCCCCATTTATACTCCCGCTTCCTAGAAGACATGTGCATACGTGTGGTCGGAGGCACGTGTGCTCTAAGGCAAGTTGGGCGATGGGTGAGGCTTCGGGCAGCTAGAGGAAAGCCATTCGCAGCTCTGACACCCTAAGCCCCAACCCTCATTCCACTCCAAACCCTGAGCCCCAAACCCCCAAGACTAAACCCTGAACCCCAAACCCCTAAACCCCTAAACCCCTAAACCCCTAAACCCCTAAACCCCTAAATTTAAGAGCCTCCGGCTCAAGCCGCCGACCCCGCTGGAGCATAGTTGAGAGGTCTAAACCCGCTCGCATGGAAGATCATCCCAACCTGCTCGGCAGAGTTCTGTGAATCGCTTGGGGGGGGGTAGGGGGTAGCACCAGGACAAGCTCAAGCCAAAAAGACAGGTGGGTGGGGGTGGGGGGGGGAGGGGGGGGGGGTGGGAGGTAGGGGGGGGGGTGGTGGGGTGGGGGGGTGGGGGGGGGGCGGGTGGTGCGGTCCCGAAAAAAAATTGTGCACCGACCCCCCCACCCCCCCCCCCCCCGCGTTTTGTCACCTCCTTTTCCCATCCAACACACGCCGCCAGGTCGGCGGACCCCTAAACCCCGACCCCTAAACCCCTAACCCCTAAACCCCTAAACCCCTAAACCCCTAAACCCCCAAACCCCTAAACCGCTAAACCCCTAAACCCCTAAACCCCTAAACCCCCAAAACCCTTAAACCCCTAAACCCCTAAACCCCGAAACCCCTAAACCCTAAACCCCAAAACCCCAAAACCCCAAAACCTTAACAGCGCAGAACTCCTGCTCAAGCAGTCTCTTGACCCCAGGCGCGGTCTAGGGTCTAGGGTCTAGGGTTAGGGCTTAGGGCTTGAGGGGTTTAGGGGTTTAGGGGTTTAGGGGTTTAGGGGTTTGGGGGTTTAGGGGTTTAGGGGTTTAGGGGTTTGGGGGTTTGGGGGTTTGGGGGTTTAGGGGTTTAGGGGTTTAGGGTTTTAGTGCTGTAGGCCTCAGAGGTTTTGGCGCAAATGCTCCTCGACCCTGCCCTAAACCCTAGACCCTAAACCCTAAACCCTAAACCCTAAACCCCATCATGGAGTTTTGGGTTTGCACGAGTCTAGGGGAGGCATGACTCCATCGAACCGAAGCAGGGAGGGGGCGGTTTTCTGGTTTTTTGGGTGGTTTTCTGGGTTTAGGACCTCAGGATTTCTGGCCCTAGGTTCTTTTAGGGTTAGGGCTTCAGGTTTTCGGGGTTAGGATTTTTGGTTGCAGGTTTTTTTTTTTGTTTTGCTTGCGTTTTGTTGTAGGTTTCTTCAGGGTTCCTGACAGGGGTGGTCAGGTGGGGTTTAGGGTAGCGGGGTTCAGGGCTTTGTAAAAGGTTTATGGTGGATTTATGGATTGCGGGTTAGGGTTTTTCAGTTGGGATGTTCCCCCTTGTACCAAAAGTCCTTAATCGGGACTATACTAGGGGGTACTATAACCCCTACTAAGGACTGCTAGTAGAAGGAGGAGCATCCCAGGTTTTCCGGTACATCCCTCTAAACTTCCTAAACTTCCTAAACTTCCTAAACTTCCTACACTTCCTAAACTTCCTAAACTTCCTAAACTTCCTAAACTTCCTACACTTCCTAAACTTCCTAAGCTTCCTAAACTTCCTAATCTTCCTAAACTTCCTAAACTTCCTAAACCCTAAACCTAAACCCTAAAATCCTAAACCCGAATCCTTAAGCCCTAAGCCCTGAACCCTAAACCCTAAACCCCTCCTGAACTCCTTATGAAAGCGCTTCACCCAGACGCCCCAAGCCATCGGTGGAGACAGTTCTTTGTTGGGATGTTTCCCCCCTTATGATACTAACAGTCCTTCATGGGGATCATAGTCCTTAATAGGGGTATGATAATCCTTTTTTAAGGACTCGCTAAACCCTAAACCCTAAACCCAAAACCCAAAACCCAAAACCCAAAACCCTAAACCCTCAACCCTAAATCCTAAACCCTAAACCCCACTATAATTCCTATGAGGGACTGCTCGTATCAAAGGGGGCACATCCCAAGTTCTTTGTTTGGTGCGACGCTTCGATGGTGCAGAGGGAGGGACATGGAGTCCTCAAAAAAGGCCCCAGCTATCTGAATGACACCCTAAACCCTAAGCCCTAAACCCTTTGTAGGGTTTAGGGTTTAGGGTTTAGGGTTTAGGGTTTAGGGTTTAGGTGGAACAAATCAGGGTGCCCTCTTTAAGATACACCTGCAGGGCCCCACAACCCGACAGCTTAGCAGGCTCTTACCTCGAAGGCATGCTTGAAGGTGAAGGTTCATGGGTAGCTGTCGGCATTGTTATTACCCTTATCCCCCCCCCGCCCAACTCCCCCCCCGCCCAACTCCCCCCCCACGCCCACCCCGCACAACGCACCCCCCCCCCCCCCCCCCCCCCACCCCCCCCCCCGCCGCGCCCCGCCGCCCCCCCTGCCCCCCCCCCCCCCCCCCCGCGAGCGCGAGGAAAACACGACTGAACCATTTTTGTGCGCTCAAGCGGGAGAAACACAACAGGCTATTGCGGTGCCTATATATAAGTTTGGACATGCCCTGCAGAAAGCCATGGTACAGCCTTAAGATTTCAGCACCAAATCTGGATGTTGATGGTTGTGATTCGTCCCTTCTCTTTGAATATACAACCATATACATAAGACATAATGCAGAATGTGGCTTGTATACTATTTTCTATATATATCTATATATATATATATATATATACACATAATAATGCATATATAATACTTTAAATTTCGAATTTGCAATATGACTATTCTTAGTTAAAACTTATGTATTCAAGTAATAAGCAAGCAAATAAATAGAAACAATAAGTAAATAGATGTAAATATGAATATAAATATAAGCATAAATAGAAATATATAAATAGAAATATATAGATCGAAATATAGAAATAGAAATATAGACATAGAAATATATAAATAGAAATGTATACATAGAAATGTATAAATAGAGATATATCATTATATAAATATACATATGTATAGAAATATAAACATAAATATAAATATAAATATACATATAAATATAAATAAATATAAATAAATGACTAGAAGTATAAACATAACTATGAATATAAATACAAATACAAATCAATATAAATAAGCAACCCCAAGTTTTGATTGAATAAGTATATATATATATATATGTATCTATATATATATATATATATATATACATATAATTGATGTACATACATATAAACATATATATGCATATATATATATATATATATATATGTATATATATGTAGGTATATATACGTATGTATGTATCTACAATCCTGGCATGCCAGACTCAACAACACCCAGATCCCGACCCAATAAAAAAGAAACACTCAGGCCCCCAGAGCCCCAAGACGTTTTCAATTCTTAAAGATTTAAGTTGTGTTTTTCTCCCATCTGGTGGTATTTTCACACGTCTAGTTGTGATTCGCCTTATTCTCGGGTTCCCCCCCCCTGGCCGAACCCTGAACCCTAAAGCCTAAAGCCCTAAGCCCTAAGCCCTAAACCCTACATCCTAAGCAACAAACCCAGAACCCTAAACCTTAGGCCTTAAGTGGATGTACCTTCCAGATGGGGGTTGGGGTCCTCCAGTGCCTCCTTTTGGACGATGCTCTCATGCGGGTGATGAAAAGATCTAAGACCGCATCCCCTGGGATGATATTAGGCCTAAACCCTAAGACTTAATCCCGAAATCCTATACCGTAAGCCCTAAGCCCTGAAAACCCCAAACCCTGAACCATCTACTTGGGTTCATGGGTAGCTAGAAGAGGGGTTGTGACTGCTTTTAACCCTATCCAGGGCACTTCTAACCCTGCTTGCAATTCTCCATGAACCTCCAAGTACCGTGTGCGCTTCGGGGTTTAGGGTTTAGGGTTTAGGGTTTAGGGTTTAGGGTTTATGGTGGACGAGTAGATCCCCTTACACCTCCCCAACAGGTATGTGGTTTAGGGTTAAGGGTTTGGGGGTGTGCAGGGCACTACATTTGGGGGATGCGTTTTCTAGACTCCCTGGGGTGGGAAACCGGAAGCGTGCGGATGGGGTAGGGGTTTCTGCTTGGAGTGGCATAACACCCTAAAAACCCTAAGCCCTAAACCCTAACCCCTAAATCCTACACCGGACTCAGAGAAGTACTTCTCACGACCCGCGAACCTCCTAGAAACTGAAGGGCCCTTAGAGAGCCCCCTTTTTTTAGGGGGGGGTTTAGGGTTTTGGGGTTTCAGGGTGTTGGGTTGTTAGGGTTTTGGGGTTCAAGGGGTTCGAGTTCTCCGAAAACCCGAAGAGCTCCTTGAGCATCCAGGCTCTACGGGGGTCACCCTGACCCCGAAGCCCGATGCCCTCCACGCTACCCCCCACCTGACAGAGTTTGGGGCTTAGGGTCTAAGCCCTAAACCCTCAACCCTAAAACCCCGAAGCCCTAAACCCCTAAAACCCTAAACCCTAGCCCCTGAAATCCCTACACCCTAAACCCCAAAACCCCTAGGGCCCTTAACCCCCAAAACCCCAAAACTCCAAACCCTAAATTCTAAACCCTAAACCCTAAACCCTAAACCCGAAACCCTAAACGCTAAACCCTAAACCCTAAACCCTAAACCCTAAACCCTAAACCCTAAACCCTAAACCCTAAACCCTAAACCCTAAACCCTAAACCCTAAACCCTAAACCCTAAACCCTAAACCCTAAACCCTAAACCCTAAACCCTATCAAAGAGATTCAGCCATGGGCTCCGACGCAGAAGCAGCCCAGGCCCTCCGTACGAGCATAAGGGGACGGTCTATAGTTTAGGGTTTGGGGTTTAAGGTTTGGGGTTTGGGGTTTAGGGTTTCGGGTTTCGGGCTTGGGGCGGTGCTTGGAGGTTCATGGGTTGTCATAGGTTCTGGGTTTTACGGTCTTAGGGATTTAGGGCTTTGGGGTTGTGACTTTGCGGGCTTTTTAGGGTTTCGGTCTTTAGGACTTTAGGGGGTTTCTTAAGGTTGTGGCGTTTTAGGTTTGAGGTTATGGGCGGGTTTTCCGGGTTCCTGGGTTTAAGGGTTAAGAGTTTAAGGTTTGGGGTTTTGGGCTTGGGGCTCCGGGTCTAAGATGGGGGTTCAAGGTCTCGGGTTTCGGGCAGTGGGTGGGAGGGTATGTAGGTTTCTTGAAGGTTCATGAGTAGGGGTTTTCAGGGTAGCTGGACTGAAATCACGATTCAAGCTACACCATCTCTCTTTTTGTAGTTGTGGCTGGGGTGCTGAGGGGTTTACAGCAATTTATGTTGTTTTTGCAGGGGATTTATGGGAGATGTATAGGGATTTATTGGGGTTTATGGCGGATATATGGTGCAGCGTCGAGGGTTTTAGGGTTTAAGGTAAGGTTATGAGAAGTTCTAATTATAGTTGCCCTATTCTTCACCCCACTTGTAAGTACCCACGAACCTCCAGGTAGCCCTAAACCCTAAACCCTAAACCCTAAACCCTAAACCCTAAACCCTAAACCCTAAACCCTAAACCCTAAAAACCTAACTAAACCCTAAACCCTAAACCCTAAGCTCTTAAGGGGCCTCAAAACCCGCTTCTCCTCGAGGACGCCCGGGCGCACGCCCTGGAGACGCAGCTGCAGCGGCCTCTGCGCGAGGCTTCGGGAAGACAAAGAGAAACTGTGAAAGGGTTTAGGGTTTAGGGTTTAGGGTTTAGGGTTCAGGGTTTAGGGTTTAGGGTTCAGGGTTTGTAGGGTTTTGGGTTTAGGGTTTGGGATTAGGGGGTTTAGGATTTTGGGTTTAGGGTTTAGGGTTTGGGATTAGGGGGTTTAGGGTTTAGGGTTTAGGGGTTTAGGGCTTAGGGCTTGGGGCTTGAGGCTTGCAGCGAACCATTGTGAGCGTCACCAATCTTTGCAAAATAAGGCTATCACCAGGTATAAGTACATTTACCCTACTTGTAACCTTGCTTATGGCTACCATGAACCTCCAGGTATACCCACAAACCCTGAACCAAACTCCTAAACCATGGTGGCGTGTGCGACTTTCCAGTCTTCCCTAAACCCCGAACCTCCCAGACTACACCAAACAGCGGGTTTGGGGTTTAGGGTTCGGGTTTAGGGTTCACGGTCCAGGGGCCAGGGTTTAGGGTTTAGGGTTAGGGTTTAGGGTTTAGGGTTTAGGGTTTAGGGCTTAGGGTTTAGGGTTTAGGCTTTAGAGCATCCCTGCATGCACCAGCGAGAGTTCCCTGCTGCTATTCTGTGTTTTGGGAGATGAGGTCATGGACTTCATGCTGCGGGCCCCTGAGGCATAAGATCCTAACCCCTGAAATGCTGAACCCGCAGCCCTAAACCCCAAAACCAACCCTCAGGCCCAAACCTCAAACACTAAGCTCGAAGTCCGAATGCAGAGGCGGATCCGCAAAAGTGGCTGGCTCCTCGCCTTTGTCTCAGGGTTTAGGGTTTAGGTTTTGTTAGTTTAGGGTTTAGGGCAAGAACTTTGACAGTTCTTTACGGTTAAACTGAGGCGCTGGGTTTAGTGTCAGCCCGAAGCCCTAAGCCCTAGTTTAGGGTTTAGGGTTTAGGGTCCTTTGTGTGAGCCGAGCTGGGATTCTATGGTTTAGTTCATAGTCGTTACTTAATTGAATCCCTAGGCACTGCCCCACACCTTGTGCCGAATCCGAAAGTCTGCACCCTAAGCCCAAATTCCTGTGATCGGCAGGCCTGAGGGCCCTAAGCCCTAAGCCCTAAGCCCTAAGCCCTAAGCCCTAAACCCTGAACCTTAAACCCCAAACCCCAATCAGTAGGTGTAGCCCGTAGGAAATCGCAGTGCCAAGTAAACTTCGGGGTGGATGGGTGCTAAGGGGATGAAGGTGCTAGGGCTAAGGGCTTATGGGGGTTTAAGGGCTTGTAGGGTTGTAAGGGTTGAAGGCTTTGTACGCCTTTTAGTAGGTTTTTACAGTTCATGGTTTGATATGTTTTTTCGGGGTTTTAGGGTTTATAGGATTGCGTGGGTATTTAGGGTTTATAGGTTTGTTAGGGTTCACGGGGTTTATAGGGCTTGTAGGGTACCCGCAGATGCCCTAAACCCTACACCCTAAACCCGAAAACCCCAAAACCAAAAAACCCAAAAACCCTAAATCCCCGATACCCTAAAACCCTAAAACCCTAAAACCCTAAACCCTAAAACCCTAAAACTCTAAAACCCTAAAACCCTAAAACCCTAAAACCCTAAAACCCTAAAACCCTAAAACCCTAAAACCCTAAAACCCTAAAACCCCCTAAAACCCTAAAACCCTAAAACCCTAAAACCCTAAAACCCTAAAACCCTAAAACCCTAAAAACCCTAAAACCCTAAAACCCTAAAACCCTAAAACCCTAAAACCCTAAAACCCTAAAACCCTAAAACCCTAAAACCCTAAAACCCTAAAACCCTAAAACCCTAAAACCCTAAAACCCTAAAACCCAACCCTGAAACCTTGATGAAACCCTGAAACCCTAAAACCCTAAAACCCTAGAACCATAAAACCCTAAAACCCTAAAACCCTATTTCCTAAAATCCTAGACCCCAAGATAGGGTTTAGGGGGTTTAAGGGGTTTCAGGGGTTAGGGCCCAGGGACTGAGAGCTGTGAACACCCTCAAGGCTAAGCCCGATAAACTGATGGGCCGAAGCCCAAACCCCACAACCTACAGCCTGAACCCGGTTTAGGCTTTAGGGTTTGGGGTTTAGGGTTTAGGATTTAGGGTTTAACAGTTTAGGGTTTATGGGGTTTAGGGCCAAGATCAGCAGGCGCCACTCCTCACGCAGTATGGCTTTGCGGTTGGCGTGGTGATCACGGGCTGCGGAAACAACATCGTCAAGCAGCGACCGGGCTCCGAATTTAAGGGTTTAGGGTTTAGGGTCTATGACGCCCAGCGGTGCCATTGTTCAGCCTGATTCCCTTGTTCCAGGTTCCCTAAACCCTAAACCCTAAACCCTAAACCCTAAGCCCTAAACCCTAAACCCTAAACCCTAAACCCTAAACCCTAAACCCTAAACCCTAAACCCTAAACCCTAAACCCTAAACCCTAAGCTTCGCCTGATGAAACTTGATTCGTGAAACCTAGACCGTTTAGAGCCAAGATGACCGACCTGGAGGTCGGTCAGGGTTTAGGGTTTAGGGTTTGGGGTTTAGGATTTAGGGTTTAGGGTTTAGGGTTTAGGGTTCAGAGTTTAGGGTTCAGGGTTTAGGGTTCATGGTTTAGGGTTTAGGATTTAGGGGTTGGGTTTAGAGTTTGGGGTTTAGGGTTTAGGGTTTAGGGTTTAGGGGTTAGGGTTTAGAGTTTGGGGTTTAGGGTTTAGGGTTTAGGGGTTAGGGTTTAGAGTTTGGGGTTTAGGGCTTAGGCTTAGGGTTTAGGGAGTTGAGGGAGTTGAGGGTTTAGGGAGAGCCGGGGGTTTAGGGTTTAGGGAGTTTGGGGTAAAGGGTTTAGGGTTTAGGGCTATGGCTTAAACTTATGGTTTTGGGGTCTATGTGGCCGAGAGTCCCCAAGCTCATCGAAGGCTTACAGGCGACTGCACCTTTGGAGACCTGGGCATGTCAGCCTAAACCCGAAGATCCTGAGCCCCTAAACCCTAAACCCCCCTAAACCCTCAACCTAAACCCTAGGGTTTAAACCCTAAGCCCTAAGCCCTAAGCCCTAAGCCCTAAGCCCTAAACCCTAACATGAGATCCTGAAACAAAGAGAACCTGATCCGCAAACCCTAACCTTACTTCGAACCAGATATACTTTGAGTTGCGACTAGTAGAACCTGGCGAATAACTAGTCAGGAAGTAGACCCTAAACCCCAGACCCCAAATCCTCATCCCAAACCCTAAACCCCAAACCCGAAACCCGAACCCCAAACCCTGAACCCCAAACCCTAAACCCCAAACCCTAAACCCTCCCTCCAAACCCTAAACCCCAACAGCATCAACCGCCGCCAGGATAGCCACTCGGCCATTGATCCCTGGCCTCCATCGAAGGGTTTAGGGTTTGGGGTTCGAGGTTAGGGTTTGGGGTATAGGGTTTGGGGTTTGGGGTTTGGGGTTAGGGTTTTGGGTTTAAGGTTTGGGGTTTAGGGTTTAGGGTTCGGGGTTTTGGGTGTAGGGTTCGGGGTTTAGGATTTCGGATTCCCACCATCCCCACTCCAACTAATCCCCTCCCCCCTACTATCCAAATCTTCCCCCACTGCCCTCAAAACTGAAGCTGGTGTGTTAACGACCCGGGCTGGGTTGCTTGTTTGGGATTTCGGGGAGAGGGCTTAAGGGTTTCGGAAGTACTTCTGCGCTGTGGTACAAGTAGGGGGCCCTAAACCCTAAACCCTAAACCCTAAACCCTAAACCCTAAACCCTAAACCCTAAACCCTAAACCCTAAACCCTAAACCCTAAACCCTAAACCCTAAACCCTAAACCCTAAACGGGTCCTTTTTAGGGCGCGGGGCGCTAGGCCGCATGCTCAGCCCTGGGAGCCCTCATTGCGCCCCTTTGCCCGAAAGAACCTTGACAGAGAAACCTACGGGTTTAGGGTTCAGGGTTTAGGGTAGGACCCTAAACCCTAAACCCTAAACCCTAAACCCTAAACCCTAAACCCTAAACCCTAAACCCTAAACCCTAAACCCTAAACCCTAAACCCTAAACCCTAAACCCTAAACCCTAAACCCTAAACCCTAAACCCTAAACCCTAACCTAAACCCTAAACCCTAAACCCTAAACCCTAAACCCTAAACCCTAAACCCTAAACCCTAAACCCTAAACCCTAAACCCTAAACCCTAAACCCTAAACCCTAAACCCTGAACCCTGAGCCCTGAGCCCTAAACCCCATAAACCTAAAATGCCTACTTCCTGAACCCTCGATCCTGTCAGCCCTAGCCCTAGTCCCTGGTTCCGTAAACCTCAAACCATGGGTTCCCCTATTGTCCCTGGGTTTAATTTTGGTTTGGGGTTTAGGGTTAGGGTATGGGTTTCAAGGTTTAGGGTTTAGGGTTCCCTACTACCCCCCTCGGTTCCCCCCCCAATATTTAAGCCGATTTCGGGATAATTAAGCCTGATTAAGGTTGTGCAAGGGGAGAACCTTGGGCGGGGGAGGGGTAGTATAGCGCGGGGTAGTAGGGGAACTCATGATCAAACCCTCCTGGGATGCCCCTCTTCAGGATCTCAACCCTAGACTTAAGATCCCTCCAAAAGCCCTGATGCTGCGAGTGCTGCTCTGTAACAGTTGCACATACCAGGCACTACCCTGGACCCCAAAACCCTAAAGGCCCAAACTCTAACGTTTAGGGTTCGGGGTGAAGGAGTTAGAGCCCTAAGCCCAGGACGCACTACACCTACATTCTGAGCCTGGCGGACGCCGTGGCGTATCTGCCGGTGCTCGGGCACAGCCAGTATAGTTCAAGTCCAAGGATGCAAGAGGGTTTAGGGTAGGGTTTTTGGTGGGATGTACGCTTTTTTGCTTGTTTAAGGAGGGCGGGGAGGGTTTCAAGGTTTATGGAATTGCGGATTGAGAGTTTAGGGGATTTCAGAAAATTAAACCTCAGACCGAACGCCCTAATTTGTTGCCCCTCCATGGCTACTGCTCGAGGCAACTTCCATTAGGGTTTAGGGTTTAGGGTTTAGGGTTTAGTGGGAACGTCTGTAATACGCTTCATATGAACTACAGGAACCCCAAATTTCGCACAGCCCTTGCGTAGGCTACTTGGCGCCTGCTGCCTTTAAACACCCTAAACAACTTGGGGTATGACCCTTACTGCAGGAACCCCTAAACCCTAAGCTATAACCGAACTCCTAAACCCCCCAGCCTAACGAACCCTCACAGGGGTTCACATGTAGAAGAGAACCCCATGTAGGGCCACCACCTGGTACCCTACTCCCCTTCAAGTCCCTGTTCACATCACAGTTTGGGGGGCTACCAGGTTGTGGAGGCAGGGTTTAGGGTTTAGGGTTTAGGGTTTCGGGTTTAGGCTTTCGGGTTTAGGGTTTAGGCTTTGAGGTTTAGGGCCTCGGGAGGTCTACGGCGCGATCTTGCTTTGCTTCTTGGCGCTGGGCGTTGCCCCTCAGCTGCAACCCGAGGTGGTATGCTCCCAACCCCGAATCCTAAACGGTTTAGGGTTTAGGGTTTAGGGTTTAGGGTTTAGGGTTTAGGGTTTAGGGGTCCCCCAAACAATCGAAATCACCAGGTGCCCAAGAGCCAGATCACCTTCATGTGGTGCCGTCCGGGCCAGCGATTTCCTTACTTCCTCCTGCCGCTTGCCCAGGGGTTGGGGGGTCAGAGACTTCGAAGGCTTCTGCGGAGGTTGAACCTAAGCCCTAAACCCTCAACCCTAAACCCTGTGGGCTTAATGAGGGTTTCGGGGTTCTTGGGGGGGGGGGGAGGAGGGAGAATTTCCAAAGATCAAGGCTGGTTGCCCACGCCCTAAAGCCCTCAAGCCCTAAGTCAGCTCATTTGAGGTTTAGTGTGTAGGGTTTAGGGCTGAAGGGCCAACCTTTACTGGTTCTGAGTAGGGAATGAGGGAATTAGGCACCCTAGATAATCCCTTCAAGGGTATCTGTAGGGGGGTATAGGGTGCCTAATTCCCACATTCCCTACTGAGAACCAGTAGGTTTGTAGGGTAAACCCTAAACCCCTAAACCCTACCCAAGGCCTTGCAAAATCCCTCTACCCCATTAAGCAAAAGACCTACATAAACCCTACACCCCAACCCCGCAATCCTTCATTCCCCCCGCCCCTGAACCCTAAACCCTAAACCACGTAAGCCGTAAAGCCTAAGCCCTGAGGTTTAGTCCCAAGTTCGTGGGGCTTCTCTTCATTTGTGTGGGTCCCTCTTGGCTGGCGCTGTAGGGTTAGGTGAGGGTTTAGGGTTTAGGCTTCAGGGTTTAGGGTTCAGTCTCGCCATAACCACACCCCCAAACCCGAAATCCCAAACAGCTTCTATTACCCAGGTTTCAACGCTAAACATGACCTAGAAGCCCTAAATCACACTGGACTCTTTTCCATTCAGGGTTCGGCCGGGGTTGCAGTTTGAGCGCCGAACTGCTGTGCACTACCCCGCTTGACCCTAAACCCTAAAACCCTAAACTCTCCCCGCTCTCCCCCTGTGTCCGGCACTCCCCAGGATGGTCGCTTCGGGCTTCGCCTCGGCGGCCGCGGATGTGGTTGGGATGAGCCTGGCTTTCACCTTCATCGGGTTTAGGGCGTTTAAGCAGGGGTTTTAGGGTGGTTTAGGGTTTGGGCTTTTACTTTCATAGGGTTTAGGGCGTTTACGCAGGGGTTTAAGGGTGGTTTGAGGGTGGTTTAGGGTTTTGGGTTGATTTAAGGGGGGTTAAGGGGGTTTAAGGGGAGTTAAGGGGGGTTTAGGGGGGTTTAGGGGCGTTTAGGGAAGCCCGATGCCCTCAAACTGAACCCTGATTTCTATAACAACAAACAAGTTAACCCGAAGAGAAGCCCTAAGTCCTAAGCCCCTAAACCTCTAAAGCCCTGACAGCCCCTAAAACCCCTAAAACTCCTAAACCCTTAACCATGCATAAGCCCTAAGCCCTAAACCCTAAACCCCCCTAAAGCCCTAAACCCTGAACCCCAAGTTCCCAGTGAACAGAGCTGGATCTACCCTAAAACCCTGCGCTGCTGAACCCTAAACCCTAAACCCTAAACCCTAGGCCCCTAAAGCAGCTAAAGCCTCAAACCCTAAGCCCCTAAAGCCCCTAAACCCTAAAGCCCGTAAACCCTAAGCCCTAAGCCCTAAGCCCTAAGCCCTAAGCCCTAAGCCCTAAGCCCTAAACCCTAAACCCTAAACCCTAAACCCTAAACCCCAAACCCTAAACCCCAAACCCTAAACCCTAGGATCTGCACGCCCTACGTCACCGGCCCCCTGCACTCCCTGCTCTCGAACTGCACCTCGGAACCTCGCCTGGGCTTTTGAAGGTTTAGGGTTTAGGGTTTACGGTTTAGGGTTTAGGGTTTAGGGTTTCGGGTTTAGGGTTTAGGGTTTCGGGGTTTAGGGGTTTAGGGGTTTAGGGGCTTAGGGGATTAGGGGCTTAGGGGTTTAGGGTTTAGGGTTTTTTGGGGTTTAGGGGTTTAGGGGCTTAGGGGTTAAGGGTTCATCCGAGGTTTAGGGGTTTTAGGGGTTTAGGGGTTGAGGGGTTTCGGGGTTTCGGGTGCAGGGCTTCAGAAAGAAACATGGCAGACAGTGAGTGTTTTGCGCCTTAGGGAGCTTGAAGCACTACACTCACGGGGCTTGAAGCCTTCTGACTTGTAGGGAAACACAGGAATTAGGGTTTCGGGGTTTAGGGTTTAGGGTTTTGGGGTTTATATAGGTTTTAGGGTTTAGAGTTTTGGGCTTAGGGCTTAGGGCTTAGGGCTTAGGGCTTAGGGCTTCAAGGGACTCAAAGCCTAGGTCTACATCGCGCTCCTGTCCATCATGCTGCTGCGCCAGCGCTACTCGCTGCTACAGGCCCGGCCTTTGTTAGATACGACTGAAACCCTGGCTACACCCCAATTAAACCGAAACTTTAAACCCTAAACCCTAAACCCTGAAACCTTCGAGGGTCTGGGGCTGAGGGACCCACAGACTCGACCCAAGCCCGAACCCCAACATACTCGTGCTTGGAGGTTCATTGTACTTATTAACTTATTATAACTGTACTTATAACTGTACTTATAACTGTTTTTGTATAACCATATTAGGGCACTTAAGTGGCTTATAAGCGGGTTATAAGCACAGCTAAAATTGGTTAATAAGCACCATGAACCTCCAAGTGGAGTTGGGGAATCTGGGTCCCCCTTCTTCAGAAGCCTCATACAGGGGGATAGAAGGTACCGAATGCCTGAGTTGTCCTGTGTTTTTCATCAAGAACTCGCAACCCTAAACCTTAACCCTAAACCCTGAACCCTAAATAAACCCAAGCCCCCCCCCCCCCCCCGCCCCCCCCACCCCCCAGGTCGCCTCGCTTCTGCTGGTCTTGGCAGCCGTGGCTTGGCGGCGGCGAGCAAAAGTTTTGGTTTAGGGTTTAGGGTTTAGGGTTTGGTTACTTTTTAAGACCCTCAATCCAAGCCCTCAACCTCAAAACGCTAAGCCCGAAGCCCTGAAACCCCAAACCCGAAATTCTAGAAGGTTCCAGTAGTCCTGTAGCTTCTAAGGCGAGCCGAAACCACACCCCAAACCCTAAACCCTGAGCCCTTGAAGCCCCTACCCGGTCCTTAAACCCTAAACCCTAAACCCTAAACCCTAAACCCTAAACCCTAAACCCTAAGCCCTAAGCCCTAAGCCCTAAGCCCTAAGCCCTAAGCCCTAAACCCTAAACCCTAAACCCTAACCCTAAGCCCTAAACCCAAAACCCTAAACTCTAAACCCTAAACCCTAATCCTTGCGATCTTGAGACCTTGAGACCTTCGGGGCAACCTTGGCACCGAGGTGATCCTTGGGATCCTGCCCAGCTTCGCGACGCTCGTGCTGACACGATGCGGTTTAGGGTTTAGGGTTTAGGGTTAGGGTTAGGGGTTTAAGGTTTAGGGTTAGGGGTATAGGGGTTAGGGTAGGGGTTTAGGGGTTAGGGTTACGGTTTAGGGTTTAGGGTTGAGGGCTCAGGGCTTAATTAGGGTTTGAGGTTTAGGGGTTAGGGGTTTAAGGTTTCGGGTTTACGGCTTCGTGCCCTTAAACTCTATTGCGCTATCGTTTATATGGGCAGCCCTAACAGCGTTCTCAATGTTGAGATATCCGTTTGGGTTCTGGGGGCTTTGGGTTTACGTAGGGTTTGGTGTGTAAAGGCTTGGAGGTTCACGAGTAGACCCTAAACCCCAAACCCAAAACCCCAAACCCCAAACCCTAAACCCTAAAAACCGCTTAGAAGTCGGAGAACTAGAGTTCCAATTGCTTTATAACCTCACTTAGGGTACTTTTAGCCCTAGAAGAGCTCAGCAACAAGGGCCCTTGTCGCCCAATGTCCGAAAACTCCCAAAGCTAAGCCTCCACACCGACCGACCTCTAAAGGGCTTGAGGCCCTAAACCCTAGTTAAACCCAAAGCTCTAAACCCTAAGCCCGAAACTGTAAACGCTAAATTCCTAAGCCCTCAACCCTAAGCCCTAAACCTTAAACCCTAAACCCGAAGCCTCCGTGAGCAGAGGAAGCAGGACGGCACGGCGGTGAACCAAACGAACCCTGCCTTCGCCCTGCTTCTGGCCCTCTCCTGCGTTGGCAATGCGCTGTCCTTCATCCTGAAGGCTTTGGGGTTTAGGGTTTAGGGTTTAGGGTTTAGGGTTTAGGGGTGTAGAGCTTGGGGTTTCCGGGGTTTAGGGTTTGGGGTTTATGGTTTGGGGGTTGAGGTTTAGGGGTCTGCTTACCCCAGAGCCCACCAAGTCTTGCAAGCCCCAAAAGAACCGAGAGCTCCAACCCCCTAAACGCTAAACCCGAAAGCACTTAATGTCGGGCCTTCCATGGTAGACTTCCGAGAAAGTTTTATGGGGGAGGGGGGCCCTCCGACAACAACCCCTACTTACTTGGGGCCCACTCTGCCTTCGACCTTCAATGTTGTCGTTTTTCAATGTTGGCCTTGTTTAAGGGTTTAGGTTTAGGGTCTTGGCTTTTGCGCACGTCGTTTGGGAGTATTGGGGCCGGTAAGTTTAGGCGTAAACCCTTTGAAGCCCTTAACCCCAAACCCCCCTTTAAAGCCCTAAACCCTAAACCCTAAACCCTAAACCCCAAACCCTAAACCCTAAACCCTAAACCCTAAGCCCTAAACCCTGAACCTTACCCCCCCTTTCAAACCCTCGACTCACAGCCCTAAGAACCTCAGCCCTAAACCTTAAAACCCCAACAACCCCCGTTAAAAGCCCTCTAAGCTTTAAGGTTCGTTTGATCACCCTTATGCCCCCTCCCTCTTACACGTCTCCACTACCCCTCTTATGCCCTTCTTATACCCCCCCTCTTATACCCCTCTTATACCCTTCTTTCTACCCCCCTTATACACCCTAATGCACCCCTTGTGCACCCCTTATACCTCTCTTTGAGGGGTCAGGTATTTAGGTGTCGGCAGTTTCGGTGCTAGGGTTCTGGGATTTTGGGGGCTTCGGAATGTTCCAGGCGCTCGGTTTTTTTGAGGGGTTTAAGGCAAAAGGGCTTCCAACGCCTAAAGCTGCAGGTAGAGGGGCCTTTCGCAGGCAAGCTCCAGGACATCTAAACCCTAAGCCCTAGACTCCTAGACCCTAAACTTAAGCCCTGCCCTAAACCCTAGACCCTCTCCGACCACATGACTGCAGAAGTTGAGCCGGATTTGGCTTAAACCTTAAACCCCCAAACCCTAAACCCTAAACCCCTTTGTGTGAGGAGTTTCTCTTCAAGAGGTACGACACCTGGTTTGTCGAGGAGCCGTCGGCCCAAGTCCTCAACTCCCGATGGTGCAGGGTTTGGGGGGTCTGGGGTTCGGTTTCGGGTTGAGGGGTTCCGGGCTGGGTGTGGAGGGGTGGGGAGGGTTTGGGGTTAAGGGTTTAGGGTCCAGGGTTTGGGGTTTCCCTTTTGGGCCCAGTTCGAGCCAGGAGCATGGGCAGGCCGCAGCGAAAAGCCTCAACATCTTCGTGCTGAACACGCATGAGGCCATCGCGCAGCTTCCCTTCACGCTGATGCTTGGCCGGTGTAGAGCCCCTGTGACCGAAAGCCCCGCCGCCCCTAAGGAATTTTCCTTCAACCTTTAAGGTAATAGTATTGGGGTTATCCCTTTATTGTTTCGGAGTCTCTGGGCCTCACCACCCCTGAGGAATATTCCTTCAACCTTTAGAATAATACTATGTGAATTTCCAAAAAATGGGGTACCTACCCCCTCACATACACCCCAAAATACTATAATCCCGTCAAAGCAACCCCCAAAAGGGTACTCCCCTGTTTTCGGCAACCCCCCACATTAGCTGTATTCCTTTCTGGTTTCTAGGAGTGTTTGACCCTAAACCCTAAACCCTAAACCCTAAAACCCTAGAAACCGTCTGAAAGGATGTCTTTACGTGCAGCCAAGGATCTTGGTGCCGTTGAACGTGGCACTTGGCCAGACGACCAACGGCCAGAACCTCTTCGAGTACTTGAAGGAGATCCGCGCCTTTAGGGTTTAGGGTTCAGGGTTTAGGGTTCAGGGTGTAGGGTTTAGGGTTTAGATGCCCCCTGCTCCACATGCCGGTCTATACAGGGTATGTAAGGGTTCCCCAATGAAGGGCCCACATTCAGGGACCATGGTAACTGCCCTAAGAAACTCCCTAAATCCCCCTAAACCCTAAACACCCTGCACCCCAGACCCTAAACCCTACCCCTACCCTCCCTAAACTCCCCCAAACTCCCTAAACCCGAAGCTCCCCCTAAAGGCCTCTGAACCCCAAAGCCAAAGCCCCCAAAGGCATCCCCCACTTGAAGCTTGAAGGTTCACGGGTAGTTATAAGTGGGGTTACAAGTAGGGTACATAGCTATAATTTAGAACTGGCTGTCGCCTTCTTTAGGCTACTTATAACCCCTGCTTATAAGTGAGAAGTGGGGTTTTAAGCAGGGTAGCTATAGCTAGAACTGGTTGAGGCTACTTAAAACCACACTTCTGACTACTCATGAACCTTCAAGTACCCCCTCCCCCCCAAGGTCTTTCAGCCATGCTGAAGACCCTCAAGCCCCACGGTTTAGGGTTTCGGGTTTAGGGTTGAGACCCAAAACCTCAAACCCCAAACCCTAAACCCTAAGCCCTGAACCCTAAACCCTGAACCCTGAACCCTGAACCCCAAACCCCAAACCCTAAACCCTGAACCCTAAACCCTAAACCGCCCTGCAGGAGGCTACCGGATGCGTCCTCCAGTCAACCCAGGAATTCTGCGGGAGCGAAAGCACCCGAGCGGAGTGGGCCGGGAGGCTCACGCTGATGCACCCAAGCCGAACTCGAGGCTCTTAAGCCCTTTAGAGTTTAGGGTTCAGGTTTTTAGGTTTAGGGTTTGGGGTTTAGGATTTAGGGTTTAGGGTTTAGGGATTCGGATTTAGGGTCATATATTACGACGCCTCAACCCCAAAATCCCTGAAGCCCCAAGCCCCTAAACCCCCTCTTCCCAAAAACCTAAAACCCTAAACCCTGACCCCAAAGTCTGAACGCTTCAAAAGAGGGCGTGTTCTAAGGGCTTATGGGGGTTCGGCTAAGCTGCGTGCGTCGAGAGTCTCGCACAGCACATGGTATGGAGCCTCTGTAAGGTACGTGGCCTTCAACCTGTTCATGAATGTCACAACACTGCTGGCAGCGGCTTGGTGTTGGATTTCTTCGGCTTCCGGGTTAAACCTAAGCCCTAAACCCCAAACTTTGATCCCAAAAGGGACCAGAATTCTCATACCTGGGCCCGAAGCCCTAAAGCCCAAGCCCTACGCCCTAAGCCCCAAGCCCTAAACCCTAAACCCGAAACCCCTTTTTTGGACCCAAAACGACGAAGCTGCGGGTTCACCTTGTGGATATCATCACTCGAAGACCCCCCGTTTCCCGCGCGTCGGGACTTGATTCGAGGGTAGTTATGTACTCTGAATAGGCTTAGAATTGGAGTCATTCTACGGCTAGTATCGCCACTTCTTGCTACCCATCATAAACCTTCCCGTAAGGAGGGTTTTGGGGTTTAGGGTTTAGGGACTATCTTGAAAGTTTATGGGATGGGGTCGTAGAAATTGGGCTGGTTCATATTCCAGATATACAGTGATAACCAGCCATGTGTACCGCATTTGTACTTGAGGGTTCGTGGGTAATTCTAAATAGGGTTATAAGTGGGCTAAGTCTAGTTACAGCTGGTTATAACCATATCTAGGGCAGGTATACCCCTACTTGCAACTATCCTGATCTGTCAGTGTACCCCACAGGACCATACGCCAAAAGGTATGGTAAAGGGAATCCCATCTCTAATCATCCTTAAACCATGTTCCAACTTTCCGGAGATTGCTGTAGTTGTAGCCACCGATGAGTCAAAGGATATCCGGGGTGTGTTATGGTACGCTCCCCTGGTCTGGAATGAGCAATTGCGCAGCAGCTGGAGCTCTGGGTCAGGGTTTAGGCTTAGGGCTTAGGGTTTAGGGTTTAGGGTTTAGGGTTTAGGGTTTAGGGTTTAGGGTTTAGGGAACCCCCCAAACGCCCCCCGGAAAAGCCTTGAAAGCCCCAGGTGAAGTATGGGAGCGCCCTTGGCACCTTCGTGGCGCTCAAAGCCATCTTCCCCGTCTCGATGGTGCTCTTCGCCTATGTGCGCCACGTCTTGATGTGGGGGTTCAGGGTTTAGGGTTTAGGGTTTAGGGTTTAGGGTTCAGGATTTGGGGTTTGGGGTTTAGGGTTTTGGCGCGCAGAAGCTGCTTTTTCAAACAAACTCGGCCCACAAAATAGGGTTGAGGGTTTGGGGTAAACCGGGGGTAGGTTTTGACATGGATGTTTTGTTCTCCCTTTTTTCCTTACACAGAACTTTACACAGCCTGAAAAGCGTAATTGTTTTTATAGGGCTCCCAAACCTACCCCAGTAAACGACTGAGGGTAGTTACATGGGCCCCTAATATGGTCCCGAGCGTCCTTTAAAAGGTTCTGATGTATGGGCCCTTAATTTGTATGGAGTACATGAGGGGTATATCAGGGGCCCACCCTTAGGGGCTAAACCCTAAACCCTAAACCCTAAACCCTAAACCCTAAACCCTAAACCCTAAACCCTAAACCCTAAACCCTAAACCCTAAACCCTAAACCCTAACCCCTATACTAAGGCATGTAGCTGCCCTACAGACAGAGTGCTGGGAGCGTTAGGGGGTTTAGGGTTCAGGGGTTCGTGGCATCTTGAGCTTGGGGTTTTAGGGTGAGCCCCACGCCTGAATCCTTGATCCCTAAGCCCCGTTTAGGGGTTTAGGGTTTAGGGTTAGGGAATGTAGGGTTTAGGGTTTAGGGTTTAGGGCTAGGGAAGGGGGGGTTTTGGAGCCCTAAACCCTACACCCTAAGCCCCTAAGGGGATGCAGGGATTTTGGGGTCGTGAGGTTTAGGGTTCAGGGCCTGACGAGAAAAAGGTTTTGGGGTTGTAGTTTAAAGGCTTTAAGGTTTTAGTTTAAACCTCCTCCCTCCAACGCACAATTATGGGGAGCTTGTTTTCAGGTGCAGCTATAATCTCTCTAAACCCTCCCAACATAGGGACCGTGAAGGTCTTGCTCAAGCATTTTAAGGGCTTTTGTTTTGATTTTTCTGGTTGAGGAGCCTTTGTATTAGGGGTTTAGGTTTTAGGGCACGAAGCCCCAGGCCCTAAGACCCTAAGCCCCTAGGTTCTGAGAGGGCAATTTTAGATCTTGAAGTGCGCAGTTCTTCCCGTGCACCCCTTAGATAGCCCTTATAGAACAAAGCAGCAGTAAAACCCTGATATAACCCTAATTTGTACCTTAGATGTCCCTTGACGAAGCCTTGTGAGAGGTCTCCTGCCAATTTAGGGTTTAGGGTTCGGGATTTCGCGGGTTGTAAGGGTTTGGTTGCTGAGGCAGTGGCCTTTGCTCGGCAAGACGGACATACACTGGCTCACGTGGATGTCGGTCGTTGTGTTGCTGCCCGCTATTGGTCTCTACCAGTGGGCCACGATCCTAGACCCTTCTTGAACGCATCTTTAGATTTTGGACGGTTCTGGTCTCCAGGGGCCATGAACAAATCGTAGTTCCCAATACCGTTCCAAAGAAGCGCGAAGTAGGGTAACTGTAACTATGGCTGGTTATGAGCTTGGTAAGGTCACTTGTAATTTTGTTTATAGCTACCCATGAACCTCAAGTAGCCGTACGCCCTAAACCCCAAACCCTAAATCCTAAACCCTAAACCCTCAACCCTAAACCCTAAACCCTAAACCCTAAACCCTGAACCCTAAACCCTTTTCATGAGCCTTCACGTCAGGATACAGCAGAACAAGCGGGCTGCGATCCACCCATCTCTCGCCTCATGCTGCTGGCCAGTCGGCGGTGGACGCGGGGCCTAGAAACTTGGCTTACTTCTGGCGGGCTGTTTAAAGCATTAACCTTTTGGGTTGTTGTAGAAACTACCATAAGGATCCTAAACATTAACCTTTAGGAGGTGTTCAGAAGTCAGCCAAAGGAAAGGGCTGTGACTGAGAGAGGCGCATGCTCTGGCGCCACAGCGTGGACGCAGGAACCCAGCGACGTCGGCGTGTACTCTGAACCTTCCGTCTTGCTGGAGGGGGAGATCTTCGGGAAAGAGGCCGTGCGGATGTCTGTCGGCCAGCGAGGTACACATTAGCGAGGTGCCACTTTTCCGGCCTGTTGATGGCAGGCGCCTCGCCATGCAGAGTTCGGTTTCACCCAGCGAAGTCCTTGCTTGAAGGTTCATGGGCACTCATAAATAAGCGGGGTTATGAGTAGGGTAACTAGAACTACAACCTGGTTATCACCATCCTTTTAGGGTACTTGCAACCCTACTTGTAGCTACCCATGAACCTCAAAGTGGGTGTCAGACGAGGACCCCCGAAGCTAGTGGCCTCGCACTGAGCCGCAGACCTGGGTTTGCGGTTTAGGGTTGAGGGTTTAGGGTTAAAGGTTTAGGGTTTAAGGTTTAGGGTTTAGGGTTTAGGGTTTCAGGTTTAGGGTTTAACGTTCAGGGTTTAGGGTTGAGGGTTAGTTTCATGGGAATAGCAGAGTACAAGTAGGTTGACAGTATCAAAAACGGTATCCAAAGACAAGACAGGCCTAACCCGACTTCCTAAGTCCATCAAGGAACCCTAAGTCTCCAAACCCTAAACCCTAAACCCTAAACCCTGAACCCTGAACCCTAAACCCTAAACCCTAAACCCTAAACCCCTAAACCCTAAACCCTAAACCCTATATCCTAAACCCTAATAAAGGCCTAAGCACCCTAAGAAGTCAGCTCTAAATCCCCAAATGCCCTGAGAAGGTATAGGTACGACCCCACCTGAGCTTTCCGTGAGCCACTTGTGATTCCTCATCGTTGAAAACCCGAAAATGCGAAGAGGGTTTAGGGCTTAGGGTTTAGGGTTTAGGGTTTAGGGTTTAGGGTTTGGGGCTGCATAAGGCTTGCGGAGTGCAGGTTATGGAACACTAGGATGTAGGGTTCAGGCCATTTTGGAATACTGCTTTGCGTCTTCTGCTGCTTAGTTACAGGATTCTGGGTATGGACATTCACCTCGTTTCACGTTTGGGGTCATGGGGCACTAGAGTTTGGGGGGTACACTAAAGAGGTTTGCGAGAGAGCATAGGTTTTTGGGCGGGGCTTAGGGTTTTAGGTCTTCCGAGTTTTTGGTGCTTATTCGTGTTTGTTGCTTGTTAGGGCTCTAGGTTTGGGGTTTCGAGTGTTTTTAGTTTTTTTAGGTTTTTGGGTTCGAGGGCTCAGGGTTTAGCCGCTTGCCATGCCGTGCAAGTTGCACGGCCCGTGCTCTGCCCTTGGCACAGCCGGCTGTTCGAAAAAGATCGCGGACCGACCCTTCTTGGGGTTATATGAGAGTATGACTCCGTATGGTAAGGTTTAGGGGGTTTTGGAGGGGTTTGTGAGGGTTTGGAGGGTTTAGAGGGTTTAGGGTATAGAGGGTTTAGAGAGGGCATTCAGTGCAGGGCTAGGGCCCAACCCGAAACCCTAAGTCCTGAACCCTCAGCGCGCTCTTTGCCCAAGATTTTTCAGGGGTCATGCCCAAAAATTTTCAGGGAGTGCCTCGGGTAGTCGCAGGCAGGCAGGCCTGAACCCTTCGGGTTTTCAGGCTTTTGTCTGGAAGTTTAGGGTTCGGGTTCAGGGTTTAGGGAATTCTGGGAAGTTCACTGTTTAAAAAGGTTTCTGTTTAGGGTTTTGGGAATTCTGAGAATGCTTTGCGTTTCAGGATTTTTGGTACTTTGGGGGTTTTAGGGTTTCCAGGTTTATAAGGGTTCTGTGTCTGTTGGGGCTTTTGGGAGGGTTGTAGGGTTAAGAGGGTTCAGGGCTTAAGGCACAACTAGCACCCTTCAGGGTTTTGAGGGCTTTCCCTAAACCCTAAACCCTAAACCCTAAACCCTGAACCCTGAACCCTAAACCCTAAACCCTAAACCCTAAACCCTGAACCCTGAAACCCAAACGGGAAGCTGCAGGTATCAGGTTCCCAGGGGGCCGAATCAGGCCACAGAATCAGCTCCGCGAATCAGATCCGATGTACGAACGAATCAGATCCGCCTGCCTGGGCCCGGATCGGATACCCCATTCTACGAAACGGATCGCCTCGGGCCCCAATCGGCTCAAGACTCAAGACATGGGGGCAGGGGGGTCCCAGGAAGCTCCTCCAAGCGATCTGGGGGGGTCCCGCGGCAAGCTCCTCCTATACACGGGCCACGCCATGGTTGATTGGCTTGGAATGCCTGTCATAAAGATGCCAGTAAGTAAGATAAAAGGTGGTCATTTAGAAATATGTGACCACTTCTTAGATTTGCCAGAATGTCTTGAAACAAAAACATAGAGCAATAACAACATATTCCAAGCTCTGAGGCATGCGAGTTAAGGAAGCTTGCAAAAGTAGTTCTGTCCAGCGGCAATCTCCTTGCAGAAACGACGCAGCCAGAAGGCCGTCTGACGGCAAGCTCCTTCTATACACAGCGCACGCAACTATCGGCTTGGCATGCCCTCCGCCCTCAGGTACGACGACAAATCGGATGACAGTAGTCGTGAACGAAAACAAGCAGCAGGATGTGACAAACTTGAAGAGGAAAAACCAATCCAGACTTTCAATACTGCATGTCAAAATATTACAGGCTCGGAGGCATGCGAAGCAAGGAAGCCTGCAAAAGCAGGACAGGTGTCAGACGGCAAGCTCCTTGCTTACTGGACGCAGTCTATCAACGTCCATGAAATGGCGAAGAAAGCAAAGCCTGGCAAATGACACATCAAACCCGATCCCCTCGCATTGGAGGTGCTGGAAGACACAGGGTGAAGGCGCTGTTTTCTTGAACTTTTTGGGTGTCCCCCTCAGAAACCTGCGGCCCAAACCCATATGCCTACATGGCTGCCCTCCTGCCCGCTGAGATGCACTCATCGAGGAGGTCTTGGCCGATGAGGCAGCGGCGGTCGTCCAGCTAGCAAACCCCAAATTGGAGAGCCCCTAAACCCCGAAACCCGTAAACCTTGAACCCCAAAGGCCTGTGTAGCGGTGCGATCGGCCAAACCTCCACTCGTGGGAGGCCTCACCTGTGTTAGAAAGTTTGGGCCCTAGGGGTTAGGGCTTAGTGTTTGTATGGTTTAGGGTTTAGGGTTTAGGATTCAAAGGGAGGTATAACATGTTTGATAAGAGAACTTCGGGTGGAAGTTATAACTAAGTTAGACTAGCTAGCCAACATCCGCGTAAACCCAAGGAAAGCAAACCTGAAATATTTCAGGGGCCTACCTAGTGAGCTCAACTGGAACTTATGACGCCAATTGATTCCACGAATCCCCATCAAATTCTGCCCCATGGGTCTATAGCAACGGCTTGCGTGCACTAGTTTCACTTGTTGCATTGTACCAAAACTCACAGGCGTGTGGACCAGTCGTGGAGGCAGTAGCAACAGTAGCAGTGGCATGTCCATCGTTCTTGTACCCCTAGGCGCCGGCTCTAGGCCACAATGCTTTCACCGCGCAGAAGAGCTGGTCATCATCATCGGCAAGATGTAGCTCGCAAACGACCCAAGCTAAGATTATTCATGATGCTCTCATGTGTGATCAGCAACCATTGCAAAACCCCACGCATTCTCTCTTGAACCGAAACAAGTAACCGAAACAAATGACATTGCATGACATTGCATGATGCTCTCACACGCTTCGACCACAGCACGTTGACGAGTCTGGACTGATCATGACTGAGCCTTCACACGGATTGACTGCCAAACGACAACCGACGACGCCCTTTTGACCCTTTGGAGTTGAGCATTTTCCCGACACATCGTCGAAAACACCTGCCGTGCCGACACATGAAGCGGGGCAAGCGGTCCGTGGTTGTGACCATTTGCAACCTCCATGCAGGGCTTTTCCCGAAAGCATCGCGAAGGGTTCTTCCGTGCGGAGCCCTCTGACCCAACAACATAGAGTGAATTGCATAGAGTTAAATGCATAGAGTCGAGTGCGTAGAGTTAAGTGCATAGAGTGAAGTGCAGAGAGTCAAGTGCATAGAGTTAAGTACATAGAGAGAAGTGCAGAGAGTCAAGTGCATAGAGTTAAATGCATAGAGTCAAGTGCATGGAGTGAAGTGCATAGAGTGAAGTGCATAGAGTCAAGTGCATAGAGTTAAGTGCATAGAGTGAAGTGCAGAGAGTCAAGTGCATTGGGGTTGTTGTCAAAATGCTTGTTCCCGAAATTGACGTTAAATCGGAACTCCCTCGGTGCCGCCTAATGTCCTGAAGGAAAAAGAAACTGATTGAGATGGAGTAGCAAACGCAACAATTGAAGGATCCAAGCATGATTTCCTAGAAAGGGTGAGCGCCAACAATTTTTCAGGCTGCTGTCGGACGAGTCGTCACAAGAACTGGTAGTGTTACTGCTACATACTGCTACTGCTGGAGTTCTGGCGCGAACGAAGGTTTCTCCGCCGTCACCACTTGTGGGGCTCGAGCTCCAGCAAGCGTAGCACTCTCGGTTCTATGGTGTTCCTTTGTGGTCTGCTAGAGGAGGAATGGGCCATGGTCTGCGGGGGGAGGCTGCGTTGACATTTTGCTAGCGCCGCGCTAGCTAGCGCAAAACACTGTGCCGGCTTTTCCAAGATCTGATACTTCGACGTGATGAACCACAAAAACAAGCCAGGAGCAGCAATTGCACCAAGTATAACAAGAATATCGTTTCTTTCTTGTCATCGTTCTTCCTAAAAGAAACTCCATCCTGGCAACAGGGGTCCCGTCAATTCATAACGAAGAGGCGCGGGGTGATTACGCCATCCCGGATTTTGTACGTATATTTCGGGTGGTGCGCCTGGCTGGGCCTCCTCAATCAATCTTTGTTGGGTTCGCCTAGTGGTGACATGCAAAATTTAAAATAATGTTTGTTGATTTCGCCTAGCGCGAACCTAGCGTTTTCCTACCCCACCACCTTGGGACCTCTGGTAAACAAGCAGCTGGTGACGTGGCAGGCCTGATGTCCGACAGGCGCGTACTTCAGGTTGGCCGCTGTCTGCGCACTACTCGATTTGCTCAGTTCTTGCATGTCGCCCGCTCCTCGCAGCCATTTCAGCAGCCTGTGACCGCCTCCGGAGTAGCTTTCCCAGCGTAGCCGAGGTGTGCCGCGTGTGCCGACGCAGGGAAGCGGCTACGGAAGGCTGCTGCCTGGCTTGTTCGGCCCTGCGAGACGTACAGGCTATGGTACAAGGTCGTGCTTTGCCGCAAGCTGCAGCACGCCTCCACGCGACCAGTGGGACCACCTTACGGAGCACAACAACGGAAAGGGCAAGGGCAATGGCCAAGGGCAAGGACAAACGAGGACCCCGAGGACAGCGTGGCGCTTGGACACTCCGCGGCAGATGCCGACTTGGCAAGGCGGGTGGCGACCGCGGCAGCAGCTGCTACCGTGGCCGCCCTCAATCGCCGCTAAGCGGAGAGCCCGGGGCCACTCGCGCGCTCGTGGACCGCAGGCGTGCTGCCAGTGGGCCGCAGGGCCACTGACCTGAGCTTGGCCATAGTGGCGGCAACTATTGTGATTGCCCCTGCGGCACCTGAACTGCGACCCCGCTGCTTGATCGCGGCTGCGGGCCGCTGGTCCAGCTTCACCGTTTTTGATGTACAGACAGTTACCTGCAAACAAGCCCCCGTCCAGTGCTAGAGTCCTTCTCGACGTTACATCCCCACCCCCCCTTGTCGCCAGCATGAAAAAATTTCAGGGTTTTGCTGTTGCCTGGTGGGCCCCCAAGGTCTTTGAAATTTCAGCCAGGGGTTTTGAAGGGGAGGTAGGTAGGTCGAACAATGGCCTGTCCCGATGGTACCACGTCCCCGGCTCTCGCTCTCACCCTCTCTCTCTCACTCTCTCTCTCTCTCTCTCTCTCTCTCTCTCTCTCTCTCTCTCTCTCTCTCTCTCTCTCTCTCTCTCTCTCTCC
>CAJNDS010000036.1:909856-939856 GCA_905221605.1 Symbiodinium natans
TCTGTTTCCACTCGTTTGTTTGATTTACACCTCTGGCAGCTGCACTTGCTCCCCTGCACAGCAATTGGCCTACATGCCCAACTCCAAAGTTCAACACACAGAGCATGCTTGATGGCCTAAGTTTGAGGAAGTTGCGCAAAAAATATGGTCTGGCTCGGCGCAAAGCGGTTTTAGTCCTTTGCCAGTCATGATTGGCTCCAGCATCCTCCGCGAAGCATGAGAAATGCCAGGCTGCTCTGCATGTTTGTGTGCAACGCGCCGAAGACATTGACAATGTTAACAGTGCGCAGATCGCAAGATAGTATATCATAATAAACAAGTCCTCCCGTGGGACAGCACCCACGGCTCCTAGTCATAGTCCCTGCCACTGCCACATTGTCCGCGCCGGTATTTACCTGGCTCATCCTGAAGCCCCCATTCGTACCTGCAGCTGGGGGGCAAGAGAACCTTGATAACTTGAGACTTCACTTAGTGAGACAAGTAGGTCCGTGGACCTGGAAGCCAGTGCACTGGCAAGGAGACTAAATCGAAAAATCTCATGATGGAAGAAGCCACAGGTACACCTTCTGCATCAAATCGCTCAACGAGCCGGTATCGATCGGCTCGGATCTTTGTTTGCACTCGCGGAAGCCAGTCTGAGCGTCACAAATGAAGTATGGAACCCGAAGCTGCTCTGCTTTGCGGTCATACCTTGAAAGCCATTCCGTAACGTTGTCTGCCGTCATGCCCCCAGTAAAGCCCACAACCTGCGTCTGCACATCTTCAGGGACCTCAGGCACTGCATCCGGAGTCTTTCCTTGACCACCGGAGTTGTCGAAAAACGTCACAATATTCTTCGCTGCCTTCTTATCCGCACTTTGGCTGGCAGAGGTCTGCAGGATCTTGCAAATAAACGGCAAAGAATCCTCATCTTCGCTTCTTTTGAAACACGGCACAAGAAAAAGAGTGTTCGGATGCTCCCTGGCCAGCTTTGCAACCTGCTTGGCACTCTTGTCCCATTCTGAATCTGGTCCGCGCATGTAAAGCTTTGTGGAAACAAAGTCCGCACTGATGTTGATTTGTATGTGTCGTGCATTATACTGCTTGCACAAAGTCTCCACGAGCCTCAGAGCAGAGTCTTCGCCCTGCAACAGAGAGCTGACGTACCGGCATTTTTCACTTTCACTAAGATGGAAAGAGAGTCTCGTCCCCGGAGGCATTGCAGCAATCATGCTATCAATTTCATGCCACGCAGGGTAGGTCGCGCCGTTTGGGTAACGTCGTTCTTTGAGTGGATCCTCAGGCCTGTAATTTACTGCCGGATTCCACGGAAAGCCCTGGTATGCCAGCTGAAAAGCAGCCACTGGCACAATCTTGCTTCTGGGCGGAGGAGTGAATAGTTTTGGCAGCAGGTCCTCGGGCAGAGTGATGTCCAAGCCACAAATGCCAAACTCAGGTCTTGGCGGACACGCTTTTAAAAGAAATTGGTTGATTTCTCTGTGCTTCCGGCGCTCCTCTTCAGAAAGGGCAGAGACACGCTTACGATTCGACCAGTCCAAGGCCGTGTAACCTTCGTTGTCCTGTTGCTCTATGTCTGCCCTCTTGACAACCAGCGCACGCAGTACACCAACTTCTGCAAGACAATCGACTGCAATCATCAATGGCGACATTCCTCGTCCATCACTCTTCCGCAAAGACGCAGACAACTCCTCACCTGAGGGCAACGGGGTGTCCCCTGCCAAGTACCGTCGCAGCAGGGACCATTCCCTGCGCACAGCACATGTGTGTACAGGACGGAGCGCCCACACAAAATCGACCATACTCATGCACAAAAATTTGATCTGCAGGAACCTTAGCTGTCACAGAGAACTGCCTGCCCTCAGTGTAGCTGCGTCTGTTCCTGCATGCTCATTAAGGACAGGCTTAGGCCAAGAAGATGAAGAATGTTGGACCCTCTTGTGCAAGGGTGCTTTTACTGTTTTATGGGTGCGCTATGACGAAAAGTTTTACGCTCGTCGTAACGTTTTTCGTGTGGCACAGCGTTGAAATCAATTGCCGCGCCCCTTGCCAAGGGGGCTGGCCGGGGACTGGGTCCTTTTAAAGCCTTGGCGCGGGAGTAGGGGGGGGGGGGGCAGGAGGGAACCGTTTACAAAGTTAAAAAGGATCCATCTGAGGCCGTTCATGGGGCCCACTGAGGCTGCGCATGCATGAGAAGAGAAAAACCAGAAGACCAAAGGCCCTGGTGCCCGAAGACCGTTTCCTATCCATTCACCAACCACCGCTCCCCAACTTCCGATTCAATTTTTGAGGTTGCGCAAAAAAGCATTCAGCAAAACACTAAGGCAGCAACTCCAGCGCCAACACCTCCGCCGACTGCGCGCGCCCGATCTTGCCGTCCTTCCAGGTCAGTACGATGGGCACACATCCCTGGAGCATGGCATCAACAACACTCCGCAGCCAGGTATAGAACCATGCATCTCCCCAGTCAGAAAGCCAAACGACTGCAAAATGCATGCCATCTTCCAAGCAAATGCGGATGACCGTGTTGTAGAGCTCTGGGCTGGCACCAGGTATGGAGACGATCGCGATGCCTCTGCCTGCCAAGCCGTCCAGATGACTTCCACGAAATACATCCTTTGCTTTGGCTCTGGATCCAAATCCAGCAGAGGCTACGGACACGTGCTCTTGGCCACCCGTGCCTTCATCCGTACTGACAACCAGACCCCGACTCCACCTTTGCAGTAAGTCTTCGGCGTATCGAGCATCACGTGCCTCTATAGTCCTGGCCTTGGCTACATTGCAATCTCCTGACCTTAAGAGCATCTGCAAATACTCCAGAGGGGTGTTTCCACAATATGGCGGGCCTTCGTTAGCAGGCGAAGTCAGGACTTTCAAGGTGCTTGGCAGTGGTGGCTTAAGGTGGTCTCGCAGACTATCTGCGCAAACGGGCGGGAAAACATACCTGTCGTCCTCCAATCCCCGCCCTCTCTTCGAGTATCATCTGGGCGCAGCTCAGGAGCCAGCACTCCCTCGAAATGCCTCGCAGCAACCGAGCCTGCTATAAACATAGCATCAAAACTTCGCGATCCGTCAGCAAGCCCCACTGAAAACGTTGACTTCTTCACAGCGTTAACGATGTACTGCGTATCAGGCTGCAAGACTATTTTGCTGGAATCCCCCAAGACCAAAGTGCCATCGTGCTGGGGATACACCTCCGCCCCATGCCCAGGGTTGAATGTGCTCTTCGCCACATTCTCAGCAAATTCCAAACACAGTTTTACAGAAAACTTATCTTTAGGTTTCGTCCTGACGCCAGACTGGGTCTCGATGAAAACTTGCCTGCCCTCTGGTATCACCCACTCCATGTCACGAAGCTTTTGGAGCACATTGTCTGGGCGAAAGCCGCCAGCATAGCCCGTACACCTCAGCTCTTTTTCCACCAGAGGGCTGGCATAGGTGGCAGCCTCTTCACCACCTCCACGTGAGGAATTGTACAGCAAAGTCACTTTTGTTGACGAACTGTTCTTCAGCAGCTCTTCGAACAGCATCCTTGCTCGAACATTGATGTCCTCGGCCACGGACAGGATGAACGTGAGTTTTTTGAACCGGTCCATCAGTTTCAGCAGCTTGTCCGCTTTGTTTTTTACCTCGCTTTCTGTATAACCTCCAACTGCGCTGTTCAGATGCACCAACACTTTCTGGAAGCCACACTCCACAAGCCAGCCGAGAAAGTTGGCGGCAGCTTCCTCACGGTGGAGCAGGTACGTGTCGAAGGGTGGGCGTACAAGATGCGCACAGAATCGAAGCCTGGAAGATGTTCCATCCTGCTTCAGGGCTTTCGCGACCTTGTCCAGCCGCGGGTACTTATGCGAGATGTTTGCGATTGGGTCTCCATAGTCGTAGGAATCCAGCAGGCTGTCTTCCGTGTCTCCTGGCTTGGGAGGATCTGGCTTGCGAGTTGGCACTTTGTGATACCCGAACAAGATTCCCAACTCTATCCAGTGCCGGCCCTTGGCAATGCTTTCTAATTCGTTCAGCTCCTCCTCGCCAGGCCCAACGAAGCAGATGTGTCTCAACATCGTCGAATCGTTTGGCTTCCACGACGTCGACAAGCCCGTTAACTCTTCGGCAGTCTTGCTCAGCTTGATAAACATGCCTGGTTTCAAGCACTGCTTGTCTGAACCGTGCTTTTGCTCAGGCATCTCTTTCCGCAGCGTGTCTTGGTCGTGCTGTAAATTTGACTGGATGCTCTTAAGATTCTCCTTGAGGCCAGCCGACTCTGAGCACCATTCTTTGAACTTTCCAGTGTTTAGGGCCTGCTTCAATTCGACAGCAGTTTTGCACGGATGCCAGCTATGCAGATCTTCCCAGAAATCCTCTAGACGGACATCTGCCTTGCTGAACTTGTCAGCCATTTGTAGCAAGCAAGCCTTGACGTGTTGATCCTTCTCAAGCTTGTGTCTCTGCATGAGGTGTAGGAGCTGCAACTTCGGAACGAGGCCACTCATTTTCGTTCTGTGCAGCGGGCTTGTGTCGTCATGGAACATCTCCTGGTGCAAGCAGCTTTGTGAGGCGTAATGCGTTGAGGTTTTGGCAGTCTAGGCAGCCAGAAACCCAGGTCTCCGAAACCAAACTCAAAAAGAACCATCAGTATGACAAGAGTAAGCTGCAACATGTTGCATTTACAACTCAAGACTTGCATGCGTGGACTTCTTGCGCCCAGCAGCGCAGGATTTCAAATAGTGTCGGCACACAATCTTGGGCTTGAAGCATTATCGGACGCATCAGGCATTGAGCAGAACGTCATTCCACAAGCATGTTGACAAATTGTAGGATCTCATACTTTGTCCACATGCTGCGCTGAGAGTACATGCACTTGCTAGAGATGCCTTCCTTCGGGGAACTCTTTCTCTGAGCTGCAAAATCAGTCAGGCAACTCTTGAAAAAACTCCACATCGAGAGACCCTAGCTCTACCCTCAACCCCGCAATCTTCACCCAGCTTCTGGAGAAAAAGATCACATCACGAAGTTGAGCCTGGAGATGCCGCTGCATCTCCTCGAAATGCTCGTCCTGTATCACCCACAACGCGTGGCAGTAAAACAAAGACATGGGCAAAGTGTTCAGTTCTAGGGTTTAGGGTTGGGTTCGAGCCGTTGTAGCTAAGATGCTGTCGGTAGTGATTGAGTCGACCAGTGCAGGATTCGGATGTTCCAAAAAATTGCCGGTCCCAGTAAATTCAACAACACAACATGGTCAGCACAGGTGAAAGCCTGGTGCTACATGGGATCCTAAGCAACCACCTTTTTTCACAAGCAGCCCAGAAAGGAGCCTTAATTCGCAGGACCTCCACAGGGACAGCTACGGAAATCGCGAAGCATCCTAGAGGGCGTCTTGCCCTCACATTGAAACCCAGATACATAGCTGAATTGCAGGTTATGCGGAACTAGATTGCACAGGACCCAGTGGCTGTCCAAAATCAATCACATGCTCCGGCCTGCAGGTCTCTGTCTGAGTCCATCTGTGTTCCGCCCTGGTTTGCAGCGGTGACCACACGTAGCTTTGTTCTCGGGTGCTTGCAGTAATTTGCAGTGTGGAGCTCCATCTAGGTAGACACAGGGCTTACAGTCTTCGAGTTTGGAGTCGATGGTCTAGTGCAGAAGGTTAAAAGGTTTGGAGCTGTTGGTAATTGATAAACTGCGAATCTTGCACCGTCGTCTGCATATGTGCATGCCTCCTAGACTTCAGCGTTTTGCCGGGCACGCCAAGGGCAAGACCCTCCATAACACCTGCCTTGCCTGCAAGAAAGCCAATACAAAAAGCCCTATTACATGTAACAACACCTTCCGGCTAGAACTTTACAATGCTGAGAGGTACATAGCAACCGTGTCCGTTTCTTCGCTGTAGCTGTTGCTGGCCATTAGTGCTAATGCACTTTGACGCCGTCCACAAGACATACACTTCCGAACGTCCTGAAAGCACTACCAGGACAAGGCGGGTTCAGATTGACAAAGAAGCGGCTAGGTGACAGAAACAGGCATCGGCGGCCTTAATGAGGATTTATATCCAGCTATTTCCAGTTTCGCCAGGGTGTCTAATCTACATGCCCTTATGCCACTCAAGTGGCCGATGTGTGCCTGTCAACGCCTCCCTCTGCCTACAGTACTTCAAACATCGCCCATGACCTTTAACCCAACAGTCCCCATGCCTCATACTAGTGTTGAAGGAGGGAATGGAACAAATAACTATCAACGATTGCACAGGCACCACGACAAGAATCCATTCCTCTGTTCCCTTGCTGAACAACCAGGAGTCTTGCAAGGGCCTGGAGCCGCGAGCCCGAGTCCTGTCCGGCGGCCTTGCTGGCTTACACAACAAACTTGCCATACTCAAAAGCTATATGAGCCCTGGACTGAAGGAGTTCCCCCGCACAGACTATTTTGAGGAACACAACCTTAATCGCCCTTCTGAAGCCCTATTTTGCAGTTCTGTAGGAAGGGGGCTCATTTCGGAGACAGCGCGAGCAATCCTGACCAGATCCTCCTGTACTAGTCTATACGCTGACAGACACCTATCACCAGAATTTGTCAGAACCCAGAAAAAGGGTGTTTGAGCTCCATACATACTCCAGCCTCAACCAGATGAACTCGAAATCTGCACCAACATCTTGGCAAAACTGGAACTGTTTTGTGAGTGGGGCACAGTTTAACATCAGAGCCTCAAGGACCAGCATCTTCATCTTGTCAAAATGTCCGTCCAGCTGAGCCTGGCTGACTCTGCAGGGCAGCAGATAGCTGCATGGAATGCTGGGGCGCGAGGCTGCCACGTTCATTCCGGCGTTGCAATGCCTCCACTTCCATGCGCACGTGCTGCAGAACGGTGGAGTAGTCATCCTTCGGTTCGGCTCTTCTTCTTGCATCCCCTGCCCCAAACACTCCGATAAGCCCGCGCAGAAAGAAGTTCCGGATAAAAGGTTCATGTGTCAGGCATCGGCAGCGCGAAGGTTAAGATCCGATGAAGAATATACAAAACAAAAAGCGCGAAACCCGAACCTCACCCTCAAAACAGAAGCCCTAGTCTGATCCTGCATGGAGGAGCTGGGTGCAGGCAGACCCCCAGAAGGAATCCCAAGCGCAGGCCTGCAGGAATAAGCAATTACGTGAAGCATTCACAACATCTTGTCTGCAAGTCATCGGGCAGCCAAACGCCGGGCCACTGTACTTGGCTATTCGCACTTTATCCTACGCTGCAACTAAGCATCTGCTATGTTCTATAGAGGCATATTTTAGCTGGCGAAGAATGAGCCCTTTCGAATCACACGCAGAACATGCAAGGCCGCTCACAATGTTCAACTAGTAGCGGCCATAAGTCAGAGCTTCCAAACCTTGCAATCAGTCTCCAAACCTGAATCTGCAAACCTGAAGCGTGTGAAGGACAGCCGCAACCCTAGAAAATGTAATCCAAGGCCCCCAAGCCCGAGGCCCTGAGAAAAACCTCGCTTCTTGTGGACGTTGCAGTAAAGTGGCCTCCGGAGCTCCAGCTAGCCAGGATTGGTGGACCCACAGGATGAATTGCAAAAAGCCAAACATCGGCGTTTATGTACAGAAGATGGAGCTTGGACATAATGTGGTCTTGCTTCTTGGGTGGAGCCTGCTGCACCTACTTGCGGTTCACCTTTCTTGCCTTGTTACGGACTGGCAGCAAGGACTCTCCAATTCAGCCAGGACTGCTGTGCGAAGTGCCAAATTTGAGGGCTGACACTTACATGCGGCGTTGTGCTGTATTTAGGATTTGCGTTGCTAGTGTCTCGCGGTCGCACCAAAACCTAACACCCGCCTTTGCTGCTTGCGCGGCCCGCGGCGAGTCCTCCTCCTGATCGACAACGCAGATGCCAGTTTTAGTACATGAGGCCTGAGGGTCGTTCCTCCACCACCACCACCACCACCACAGCAGCAGTGCAGTGCTGCTGATGACCGCGACTGCTGCTGGGGACCATTATTTGCTAAATAAGCAGGTCCGCTCACATTAACTTTCCGCTGGCGAAGCGAGGAATGTTTGCTGTTTGGCCAAGGAAGCACTGACACTCCAAAGGAAAGTGGTGCACGTGCACACAACTTTTGCCACCAACATCCTCCATTTCCATGCCTGGGCCTAAACCAAAAGACGAAAATAAGTCAAGCAGTAAAACCCCATACATCCCAATCAAGCGTCTGCCGGATGTTGGAAAAGATGATCCAAGCCGCTCGAGGAATACGTGAACGCTCAAAATCAAAAAAGTTGAAGAATGTGTGGAATTGAAGAAGAAAGCAGATCCAAGTGGCGCCGAACATCAGGGGTCAAGTCTGGAATCTTGAAGGTAAATATCCACGGCTCGGGAAGAGAACCATTTTTCGCGTCGATCTGGATTCTCACATTGATGCAAGAGAAGCACCGCGCCTCCTGGCCGAAAAGAGCTCACGTCAAACACAGGTCTGATGGAACCGCAAAGGTGCAACTTGACCAGAGTGTCACATAGACGACATCGCAGAGTAAGCCCAGACAGAGGACATAAAGGAGCATACAACGGGAGATCGCCAAGCATGACCTCAATCAAATCCACAATGTCACCACCGTCCACCTTTGCTGCTTGATGATGTGCTGCACAGCCACGAGTCTTTGGATGTCTTTGGAGCACGGACAGGAAGGGCCAGCAACAGGCCATGGTTTCTTTTCAGCTGTACAAGAGCAAGGCACCCGATGACACCCTCGCCTCCAGCAGTTGGATGCTCGAAGACCAAGACGGCGGGTCTTGCGAGAAAAGGACTATGTCCTCCAGGGAGACAAAGGACATCACCTCGCACCAAAAGTTCACTGCACGTGGGCTGCTGCTAAGTCCGAGCCTCTGATTCAGAAGGGAAGGACTGGAAGGGCCGACTGCCGACCGGAAGGCACCGTCGGAATATTAGAGCGCTGGCTGAGCTCTACAGGAGCAAGAGCAAAAGTGGGAGCAACCTGCTTGCCGGCTTGATCCTGTCACGGCCAGAGAAGAAATTGCTCTAGAGATGTGGAAGAGCCACGCGCGAGAGCGCTCAGGAAAGGATGCAGCTATGGCGCGTGTGATACTTGCACGGGCCCGAACGCCCAGCAAGGGGCCCTGTATGGCAACGACCGGAGTAACGGGCAGCTGAGGACTGTCAGCCGACTGGCGACAGACTGAACCTGATGGGGGTTCCATGACAGCACAAAATTAAGAAGTTTCCTACAGGATCCGAACTCCAGGAAGTCCTGGAGGCACTGAAACCCAAACACCCTTGTCTGGCCGGGCTTCAATAACGAAGCCCGACAGAAGACCACAAAAATAGGACAGGAGGGTGACTGGTGCAGTAGAAAGGAGGTGAGGCCGAAGAGGTTCAAGGAGAGGGCCTGGTGTCCGAACCGAACCAAATCCACAAAAAAACCATCAGAGCTTGAGCGGCGAGTCAACAGCTCATTCGAAGCTTGCATGTCAAGGTATCATTCAGGGTTTGGCACAGTACGACCCTTGGACCCCTGCCTGGCGTGACGGAAAAAACTCTTCGCGCAGCGAGAGCACCTCCTTTGGAGCCTGCATGCAATCGCAGCAGCGTTTCGCTGGCATGTAGAGGACTGCGTAGGGCTCACAAGAATGTATAGCAGGCGATTGGCTTTCGAGAGGAATTCACCGGAACCTTAAACATGATTCGTGCTGTGTAGAAGGCCACGACACCATATGTGCCAAGAGTCGATGCTGGCTTCGTCTGATTAAGGTACCGCTGGCATGACATGCAGCAGCAGACGAGCCTGCAAGGATTTCGAGACATCATCCTTGAGCTTTGCAATATCATCCTGGTGTGCCTGGCAGGCTTCTTGCAACAACGTGTGTGACATGGGATTTGGACCGGCGCGGCTCACAGAGTATACTGAGTGCAGTTCTAGGTAGCGGACGCAGAGATTCCTGAACGATGGATCTTTTCAGGGCTTCCCAAAACAATACGGAATGCTCAAAAGAGGACCCTTGAAAGGGACGCCTGACATTGAGAAACTGCCCAGATTCGGGTTGGCGAGGTGGAACTCGGGTCTTCTGGTCTAGACGGACCTGGGAACCTAAAACGTGCTGCGGTCTACTATCATCTACGATGGTCTAGCCCAAAACCACTGGAATGCAATCGCATGCGATCGACTTGCGGCAGCACGATGTGCTAGCACCTCAGCGCCCCTTTCTGCAGTCCTATGCCGCTCATCACTGCGAGTGTGTTGGAACTGCCGGTGAGGTAGATACTACTATAACATCACTATGATCAAGGTGTTGCATGTTCAACTCGTCACTGCCTGGAAGAATTCCTTCATCTTATTGAACTGCCTCTCCTGCTGCGCCTTGCCAGGAGCTGGGCCAAGGCTAGATTCAGAGGCCCAGTCAGGTCTGCAACAGAATCTGTCGATTCTAGCGAAAGATATGAACAGAAAGCGCTGGGTCTGACACCACAGCTGAGCCACCACCATGGTTAAGCTCTCGGGCACTCACACCGTTGCCTCCACATTGGCACGGAGTTGCTTGAGTTGTGAGTGTCCTGTCGCACCCTCGAACACAAGGAAACAGTGTACGCATAGGGGTCGAATGCAGCGAATGGTTCGTTCAACATATAGTGTGGCAGGCGCGTTGTAGGGCAATGAAGAAAAAGCTGTGCATAGCACAGAGTGCGAGCGATACAAAGCAGACATGGCTACTGGCTGCTCTGTACGGATGAGCGCGCTCGAGAATCTCATCAAGACTGCATACCGCCTTGACGATGGACAGCACGAATATGATCTGTAGAGGTATTGCAATGCTTCGAAGCCGCGATGCTCGTGAACCGCAAAATGAGTAGGGATTCTCAAAGAGCACAGGACTTTCAAGCCCTGTCATCCCTCTCGGACCCAAACAGCTGACGTGCAAGAGTAGGCCGCACTCTGCAACCAGTGACTCAAACGAACGACAAAAGTATGGAAAGTTGCATTCTAGCTCGACGCGGGATCTTCTGCCACATCAGCCCTTCCCCCCGTGCTGCCTGGAGGAGCTGGCTCATCTTCTCGAACTCTCTCTCCTGTTGAGCCTAGCCACGAATGCCAACCAGGATGACATGCCCTAATCCTTGGAACGAAACAGTGCGAATGGCCTGTCATCTACAGGCTTTATGGAAGATTGTTGAGGCACCCACCTTGCACTTATGCGAGACACGGAAAAAGTGCAGGCTGTGCAGGCTTGTCCTGTCCTGTGCAAACAATTTGCAGTGATTTTACAGCAGGGCCTCCATGTCCTTGCGAAGTTGTTGAAGGTCGTCTGTACAGGACAAGTCCTTCCGCTCGTGATGGAACGCATCAGACACTTCGCAAACACACAGCCACCAGGCAAACCCGGAGCCAAAGCACGGCGCGCGCAGATCTCAGAAGCCACAAGGATGGGCCGGATGTGGCGCTCATGAAGACATCCATTTAAATTATGCCAACCTAGGCTCCCCAAACCGTACGTGCTGAACCCAGAACCACCACCCAGCCTTGAGATCACAAGCCTGCGTCTGCACGGCAGAGGAGCTTGCATCGGCACCAGGAGGAGAAGGCTGTGGCTGCTGGTCACCAGCCCTGCCGAATCTGACCACTTTTACGAGATTGAGCTTTGAGGCTGAAGGTTGAGGGTGAAGAGTGCTAGGGTTTGTGAACTTGTGAGTAACAATCTGCTAGCCTACACCAAAGAATGAAATCCAAATTCGGAGATTGGGGGTTTCAACTGTTCAGCAGAATTTCAGGCCCCGCTTCGAAGAAGATACGAATGACATACGAACGAGCACAAATCCGCGAGGCAACTAGCCCATGTCAGCAAAATTGGTTCAGGGATATGTACAACCATCTGGGGCAGCTGCACACATATTTCAGCCTGTTCACGTGTGAAAAGGGTGAATTGCTCAAAAATAGAAGGGCCTTGTGGAAAGGATTCCGTAGTTTGGATGTTCGTTAACTAAGGAGTAGCGTAGTTCGCCTCGGCCTCGTCTAGAACAAGCAAACCTTGCCCCGAAATCCAACCGCATTTGTGATGCGCCCCTCCGCCCCCCCGCCCTGGGACCCCCACCAGATCACTTGGAGGAGCTGCAAACCGAACGCATTAAGGGGCACCTGCAAGAAACAACACCTTTTTTGACACCCCTTTGGGACCCCCTTCCTGGGAACCGCCCCCACACTCCCCTCGGACCCACTCGGCTGGAAATTTTGGAATTTTTTCTTGGCCTTGGGACGTGCGCGGGCCCGGCTGCCGAGGCGGCGCGCGCGCAAGCGTTTACAATTTTTAAGCCCCGTTCTCCTAGATTTGAAGCCTGCAGTGACCCTGGACAGTCGTAGGCCATAAGTAAGGGAACAATATGGTTCGAGGTGTACAGTCCAGGGGTGTCGGGAGCACTGAAACTCTAGTCAGGAGCTCAACATCTCAATCCGAAGGACTAAGCCCGAAGCCCACAGTATAGAGCACTTCTTGATACACTAAACTCAACTGTACCGTCTTAATGCAATATTATGCAATGACGCTTGAGTATCTACAGCACACAACACTGCAAAAAAAGTGATTCCCTCACCCCAACATCCTGGGCAGGAGGGTCGCAAAGGCCTTCTGAGCCTGCCAGAAGTCAGACTTGGGGTTTGTCGCTAGGGCCTGCGGTGATCGACATCGGCCTAACCGCACATACTCTCAGTTACTATCAGAGATAGAGATGGGGTTATATAAGGGGTTTGAAGTTTGGGCTCCACGGCGCGGCCCGGATGCCAACAGGAACAGAGCCCTGCCCAACAAAGGAGCATATGGCAACCTGAAGAGTCAGTAATGTTGTTCCGATAAAGTCCCCCCAAAACCCCAGTCGAATCACTCAGGCCCCCAAACTATGGCCCTTCCCTAGCCCCTCAGGTGTGGCTGAAAATATCCTTGGCAGCTGACATTAGACTTCGGGGAAGAACGAAGGACCTTGAAGGACCATTATGCCTTTGTCGAAGATTAGCATGGTATGGCATCGTGCCCTGTTGCGAGTTGCAGCATGCACGAACCATGCAAGCGGAATTCGGCGCTTGTCCTTGCACGCCTGTCCTTTTCTGTCTGTGGTTATAAACCTTCAACATCGCAGCAAGCAATGCCGAAACCACAACGGTTCACCTGCTCGGCGTGCCCTTGCGAACCATTCTCCTGATCCACGGCAGTCAGCTGGGAAGGTCGAGAGGGGAACGCTGTGCCTACCCTCGCAAAACACATCAGGGTTGCTCTCATGTGATTCCACACTCTCAAGTGCATGTTGTCTGGTGATGAGCTTCGGTATCATTCTCTGCATGAACCTTTGATACCTGAGTCTCCGGCGCCAACGAATACTACTGAACACCAAGTCAACAGCTGCTACCTTGGGAACATGCTGCACTTTAGTACGTTCTTTGCTCGGGCCTTCATGGCCCCGAGTAGGGCATCCAGCAGATCATAGCCCTGGGCGAGTCTTTGCAATCATTTGTCGATCTCATTTCAGACAAATTAATGGTGGAAGCGTTGGTAGTTGAAAGATGCAAGCTCATGTGCTGGGCTCAGGGGTTGGACAATTGGACGACGAGATTAGCACATTCAATGCAAAAATCAGTTGAAGCAACGAAGGGAAGGGCAGTTGCTTGCACAACTCATGAAAGCGGTTACATGCTCATGATATGTCTGCTGGCTAGGTATTCCGAACATCAAGAAATGAATTTTGCTACAAGCCCTGCAACCTACTGTTCTTCACCTGCCTGCAGACGCGCCTTCACAAAGCCATCTCAGTAACCGAGCCTAAGAGGATCTGTCAGAAGCACCACTGGTATGACGCAGAGGGTGAAAGCTCAAAGATGTTGACCGAAAGTTGACAGTGTTGCTAGCCCGTTGAGGTCAGGTAGGAAAACGAGGCGCAAACTCCCACCAATCCTGAACCGCACGCACAAGACGCTCAAGCTGTAAAATATACTCCTGATCTTCAAATCAAAACCAGAAGCTGTAGCCTAAAAACCAAAAGCCGAATCCACAAGCTTCAAATTGAATCAAAACTGGAAGCCCTGCCTGCTGTAGCTTATCGTCAAGCTCGTTCGCCTTTGCTTGGCAGCCGGCAAGTCGCAAGAAAGCGCTGCTGGCGTTTGACGACACGAGGCAAACTGATGTGTTCAACGACCTATACCTACTGGCTGAGGGGTAGCTACCCGTAGGTAAATCAGGCAGGACATGGTCACTGGTCAGGAAAAATTTCAGCCCCGTCCTGAAGCCTTACGATCTGACCTCACATACATCCTGTCATTCCCAAAGCTGACAGTCCCGAGTTCGCGGCAAGAGTGGGCTGGGTGGAGCTTACTTCGCCCTGCGAGCGTGCTCAGGGGATCGAGTTGAAAACAAAGATGTCACTACATCTGTGGTGAGGGTGTTACGCCCGTGGCTGCAGGCGAAGCACCAAGCATCGGCCCTAATTGGCAAGCGGCCCAGGGTCGAGTAAACATCCTGTCGCGGCTCGAGTGTGCATCCTCGCGTAAAGGTTTCCAGCCGTATGGCAGCAGAGCGGGGCCCTGTGCATTCTGCGGCAGCTGGAAACTGCATTGCGGGCTTCCCGAAGGACAGCTACCGTATACCATGGCACCAGGGCGTTCTGCGGCAGCGCGAAATGTATTGTCCTTCAGGAAGCCCACATTAGCCCACAGTGCATTTTCCAGCTGGGCCCCGCCCTGGTGTCATGGTATCAGGTAGCTGCCTTTCGGGAAGCCCGCAATGCATTTTCCAGCTTTCGCAGAATGCACAGGACCCCGCTCTGCTGCCATGGTATAAGGTAGCTGTCCTTCGGGAAGCCCACAATGCGTTTCACGCTGCCGCAGAATGCACAGGGCCCGCCCTAGTGCCATGGTATAACAACGTAGCTGTGCCTTCGGGAAGCCCGCAATGCATTTTCCAGCTGCCGCAGAATGCACAGGGCCCCGCCCTGGTGTTGTAAGGTAGCTGTCCTTCAGGAAGCCGGCAATGCATTTTCCAGCTGCCGCAGAATGCACAGGGCCCCGCCCTGGTGACATGGTACAAGGTAGCTGTCCTTCAGGAAGCCCAACCTGTCACGCTGCGTGACACCGGGAAGGAGCCTGTGCATTTTGCGGCGGCCGGAAACTGCATGGCGGGTCCGAAGGGGGTAAACGCCGTTGGCCTGGATGTGCACTGGACGCTTAACATGATATTTACTCGACCCTGCCCCCATTGGCAAGCATTATCTCCTCAAAGTGGCGGACATTGGCGGGCGTCCAGGTCGTTGGAGTCGAATGACCCGTGTGTTTGGGGTGGAGGTTTGGGGTTAGCCTGTCGAATTCTGACGCACGCTTGCATTTTGCTCTGAGGTGAAACGAGGGGTAGCGCCACATTGTTTAACTCGGCTCGTGAGAAGTGTTTTAGCTTGATCATGATTGGTGTTGTGGCACAGTCAACCTTATTCTCAGCTGCTCTGGCCCTCCACCTCTCTTCGTCGAGATGGTCTACCAAGAGTTCCACGTGAGCAGTACTTTTTGCGGCTCAGCTCTGAATTCGCCGGTCGCCAGCTCACGTGTAGCTTCTTCTCGACGCACTCCGTAGCCGGGATGTGCTCATCCTCAAGCTCGCCGAACAGTGTGGCACAGGCGCCGGGCGCACAGCTATGTAGTCTGTCTGCATAGTGGGTTTCGCCCACTTCTCGAACTTACTGGCAGCCTTCGCCTCTGCCTGGCTCTTGTCCCTGTGTCTTCGCAATGTGCCAGGTCACGACAGAGGTTGCCGCCTCTGCCTTCCACACACGTTTCGCTGCTGGTGTTGTTTTTGGCTCAAGACATGGCGCTAGCCTTGCTTGGGTGAAATGCGCCGCCTTCCTGCATACTGAGTCCCTGACCGCGTGAGTTTGGGTTTAAGAGTTTAAGATAAGTGGTACCATCACACTGCCCCCCCCCTACTCTTGGATACTCCAATCTAATGACCAGTACTCTACTTGCCTGCAGCGCTGAACTGAATCTACAATAACCCCCCCCCCCCGGCGGCAAACACACACCAGCCCAGGACCCACAACTCCTCGTGTCCAAGAAAACCATCGACCCCTTCAACCCTCAACCCCTAAAACCATCAACCTCACAAGAGCCCTCAACCCTAAAAGCCCTAACACCTCAAAGCGACCGGGCCTTGGAAAGGCCGGGCTCCCAGCCTTGTCCCGGCCTGGGCGATGCGAGCTGCGGGGGACCGGTCACGACTTGGAGCTAGCAAACTACAGTATACCATTATGCAACTGGCGCGGAAGCCAACAATGGAGAAATGGCTCGAAAGCCACGCGCAGCGATAAGAAGGTAGCACACTTTTGGCAACAGCTCGAGCAGCCCGATCCCTGCAGCAATCGTACATGTTAATGCATGAAAAATCTCACAAGGAAGTCGGCCGGATACACCTGTACTTGCACATTACTATGGTATGATTTAAAATCATATACTAGACAAGAGTTATAGTATGCTGTATCATGCTGTATTGCGCAGCGACAACAGATATGTCAGTGCCTGAAACAAGGGTATAAGTACAAGTAGAGTTGCCCTTGCCAGAAGGTGTATGCCACAGTTCACGTCCAAGCCTCGGTTTCGGCATCGGCTGCGCCCGGCCGGTGTCTGCCAGAATACGGCTTGGGATGGGGGTGTGACGAGCACGTACTCGGCGGAGGAAGGGATGGCGGCAACTCCTAGACCCGTAAACTATGCGATATTAATATACTGGAAGAAGCCAAGGTCCAAATCATATCGTCCATGAACCTGACAAGAACCCTGGCAGTGAAGGTACACGTTTCTGGTACCACACCCGTAACAGGGTCTGAAAGAACGGATCAAACTGACAACTTTGATGCTGACTCGGTGCCAATGGGGACGAATCTCCCCCGTCCACTCCCTAGGACACTGTATGTCTGTGCTGCGAAAAATACAGGCAGAGGAGGGGGCGGACAAGTGATTCAGAAGCTGCGTGAGCTGTGACAACGCACTTTGAGCCCAGGCGACGCCCAGCGTGGGAAGCGAATCGCACATAGCTGAACTCCCAAAGAGGCTGGAATGAGAAGAAGGGCTGCAGCAAAGCACGATAACTCTCCTTTTTCAGGTCAGGCTCTGCACCTCCGCTGCAATATCGAACAGGAAGCGGATTGTGGGTCCCCTGTCCATGGAACGTTATTCACATGGTCTTCAACTTGACCTTAAACCGGAAATCACCAAGCTACTTGGCATCTTAGCTAGGCAGATGACAAAGCTTCCGTGGGCTCGAGGCAGGTGTTGCAAGGACATCTTTGAAAGCACGCCGATCCCAACAATTCAGCGGGAGGCTGTCAAAGGTGTCTGCAGAGATGACCAATGAATGCAGTGCAGAGACCAGTGACGCACAACTGCCGATATGAACCCACCATCACGCAACGTGTGCTAGCTTCGAGCGTTTGCGCATGATAGCTCCCAGCTTGCCTCAGCCATTCCGGCCGCAAACGTGGCCGCTGTAGTTTGGTCCCCAGAAGTTCCTCGCTTTTGGGAGGTAGAATCTAAGGCCTTGTGCTCTTAGTGAGGGAACGTGCTTATGTGCATGAATTTCACAATTTAACCCGAAAACCCCGTCCACTTGCTATGTTTTAGGCTTGTGCTGCACCTTTGACTCAGGCATACTCAGGCAGTGCAGTGATAATATTTGTGCTCAACTCTTTAGATCGTACGATTCATGGAGTCGTACGCTACAGAAGCATGCCCATCTCTTGGGAGCCATGAGGTGCGCTCCTGAATTCTTCAACTCTGTATCATCAAGCTGGCTCGCAGCTGTTCCGGTTTAAACTCCCAGTAGAACTGCAAAGCAGACCATGGCTAAGGGCATCCATCCATCCATCCATGCACATACACTGACGTGCACATACACGTACACCAACTGAAAATCTGAGAGCCTGAGCCGACAATTAGCTCACCAGACTGACGGGACACAGCTCCTTCTATCCGGATATCCCCTGTGCCTGCGTGCGCAGAATCCAGGGTTCCGTCTCAGTCTCCTAAAGGTTCGCTCAAAGATCCCCATAGAAGTACCTTTATAAGGTTTAAGATTGATATGGTTTTGGGGATGAGAACATCTACCGCAGCTCCTTACGTCCGACACCGGACGGACTTTAGGCTGAGGATTTACACTCTATGCCTTTGCAGACTTGGGCGGCGCACCTCGACGGAAGAAGTCGGCCGGCCTTGCGATGCCAGATCCTGGCGCTCAGGAGCCCCTTCCAAAGCGGGGGACCTCTTCAAGCTTTCTAAAGGCCCGAGCTTGAACACTTGTGGTCCCGATCTGGGCACCCCCTAGCTCATAATTGACAACACCTACATGGACCCATATTGCAGCTCCACTTCGACCTCATGTACAAACTGCACAAAGTGGAGCATTCTTCATCTTGGGTCCCATAAGAACTGGAAGCGAAACACGGTGCAGCGGCCATGCCTCCATGGCTGGACATGAGCTTCCGCCTGCGCGAGATGGGGAGGGGATGGGCGGAGAGGCTTTCCCCAAAAACTCAACTTGGGGGCCGCGACAATCAATGCCACTTTGATCCTTAGCAACACCTCACCCTTCACCAAGCTTTGCTGCAGCTGAGGGTTTAAAGCCTGTAAAAAAGGTAAATATTTGGCTTCGGCTCGATGCGGTCTAGGATCGACTGCGGGCCGGGTGATTTGGATGATTGGGGCTTCAGAGGATTGCGGGTTAATTGGAGGGCTTTCGACGCTGCAGACACACGGGGTTGGGGAAGGAGCTTTAAGGATTGCGCCGGTCAAGACTGTAAGCATCTCAAGTCTAAGTATCCCCACCCCCTTAAGGGGGGGGGGTAACCCCCCCCCCCCTTGTCGCCAGCATGAAAAAGCTTCAGGATTTTGCTGTTGCCTGGTGGGCCCCCAAGGTCTTTGAAATTTCAGCCAGGGGTTTTGAAGGGGAGGTAGGTAGGTCGAACAATGGCCTGTCCCGATGGTACCACGTCCCCGGCTCTCGCTCTCACCCTCTCTCTCTCACTCTCTCTCTCTCTCTCTCTCTCTTTCTCTCTCTCTCTCTCTCTCTCTCACTCTCTCTCTCTCTCTCTCTCTCACTCTCTCTCTCTCTCACTCACTCTCACTCTCACTCTCACTCTCACTCTCACTTTCTCGCTCTCGCTCTCGCTCTCGCTCTCACTCGTTTTTGCCCTCGCTCTCACTCGCTTTTGCTCTCGCGCTCACTCTCTTCGCGCCCAGGCCAATGTAGTTGGCGCGCAAAGCCACCTCAGGATTCCACAGCTAACCAGCTAAAAGCTTCCCCAAGGGGTCCGGGGACTACTCAATACATGGGTGGGAGGAGGGGGGAGCCAGGAGTTTGGGACACGGACGGGTCCCCGATTGTCTTCCGGAAGCGCGGCGCGCCAACACACTCCGAAATTTCACACAAGTTTCCTCAGCCAAGAGGGGGACCCTCCAATACATTTTGTTCAAAGGGGCTCCAGGGAAACCCTATAACAATATTTCCCCACCCCCCAGCTTTCAATACATTTATCTTCAACGGGGATGGTCGGGATATACCATGGTCGGGATATAACGGTTGTCTCTCTCTCACTCTCTCTCTCTCTCTCACTCTCTCTCTCTCTCTCTCTCTCTCTCTCTCTCTCTCTCTCTCTCTCTCTTTGAGTCTGTCGTCTGTCACCTTCTCTGCCTAGCTAGCTTAAAAAAAAAACGCCCTGGGGACGTAGTACCGGGACGGCCTGCCCAGGCAGCAACTGCCCCAGAACCTCCAACAATCTCTAGAGGTGGTATTTATGTGTACTTATGTGATCTTATGTGCTTCGTGGGTTGTTGTTTGTTTCGGTGTGTCTGTTTTAATGGTCTGCAGACATCCTCTGCCTTCCCCTGACGGTTGTGGTCCAGAATTCGATTCTGAAATTATTTTCAGCCGCTTACCCCCCGAATGTTGAAATTTCAGCCTGTTGCACCCACCCCCAGGTTTATCATGCCTCGGCGTCCAGCTAACCGCCTGAAATATTTCAAGGCCTCACCCCCCCCCCCCCAAATTTCAAGGGTTAAGGGGGTGGGGATGGTGGACGCGTGTGGCGACCACGGCCTTGTGCGGCGGAGAACGATGGGGCAGCGCTTCGGGTGGCGAAGAGACGCAAGCGGGCAGCCTACCCAGAACTCGCAAGGGGCGGCCCGCAGAGGCTCGGGGCCGAAGTGGGAGGCCGTTGGAACGGAGGCGCACTGCGGTTCGTCAGAGATCTGATCCGTTTGCGCGCGTGCCGCGTGCCCCCCACAGTTCGGCAAGCAGCGGCAGCGGGCGGGGCGAGAAGGTGGTGGAGCGTGCTGTCGGTCGCTGGGCAAGCGGCCGTCGGCACCACTGCCCTTGGCCAGGCGGACGGGGGGGGGGGTGCCACATATATATATATATATATAAAAGAATTACCCTAGTCAGAAGTTGAATCCGTAGTCTCTAAGCCCGAATAAATAATTAATTGCTTGAGTCTCATTATGTAATTCATTGCTTGATATAGAACTATTAATTAATTAACAAAATAGTCAATTAATTAAGTCACAAATAATTACAATTACATAATTAATAGGCCACCTCACTTATCTGCTCAATTTATTTCTGATACTTTTCCTTATTGATTTGCTGATTTTGCCATTGGAGATTAAAACCCCCCCCCCGTAATAATCAAATGAATTCCCGAACGTCCGATTTTATTATTAGGGGGGGGCGTCTTTTATTATTAGGGGGAGGGGATTACGATTACTACTACTATATTGAAATAAGAATGAGTGTTCCCCCCCTCCCCCCCCTCCCCCCCTCAAACAAAAAAAAACTTCGCGTGCGCCCTCGGGTGTGCTTATTTGGCTCACCTGGCTGAGGACGACTCTGTGGCCAGCCACGCCAACTCCATGGCCAAGGCATGCGGTTGACTGTTTTGCAAGGCGTTTGGGTTTCCTGGTAGAGGAGGAGAGGGGCATGCAACTTCAAGGGGGATTGAGTTGATATCGTAGGTGCGAGGCGTTTATAGAGCAGCATCCCACAACTTAGGTGGCTGTCAAAAGTATGTAAGTCAAAAGTATGTAAGCCGCCCGGTTGATTAGGGTTGTAGCTTCCGCAAGTTGGGATCGCGACGGACAAGGCTCCGCAAGCTCATAAAGAATCCAGCTATGCAGGAGGAAGAAAAGTTTTCCTGACGTTCCGAGATCCCGGGTCCATGGCCAGGTATGCACCTCCCAGTTTCATGATGCCGCAAAAGCGTCAAAAGATGACAAGCTTGATACTTGAGAAGGCCCGATGTCCAGCACATGTGGGAAGTCGCATGCGTCATGGCGTTACAGTTTACAGGCAGCGACTCAAAAATAGGCTTTTCGCACTCTGCACGCGCTCAGGTGAACAAGGTCTGCGTCGCCCACAACTTGCAAACCGAGGTTTTGCTCTCTCGCATGTGTGCACGTGCAGACAGAAGAAACCTTTTTTTTAGGCTCTGCCTTGGCCTGAGCCTTGACTGCAGGCGTGGCGGAGATGGCAATGAGCGTGATGTGTTGCATGGCTATGGGGCCAGGCGGAAGGTGTCAGGGGTGAGTTTTGCCGACGAGACAGCCCATAGTGCGATTGGGGTCGGTAGATTCTCCGCCAACTCCCAGTCAATCGATGCGGCGTGACTGAAACGAATCCCGCCGCACTGCCTTGCTACAAGCCTGTCGGCACTTTCGCTAAGTGTGGCGTGGGCATGGGACGTGGCGGAAGGTCTCAGGGTGATGCGGTGTTGTTTCCTATGCATTTAAAGACGTGACGCTTCCTTCTTGTTTCGTTGAAGTGGAAGAGCGGTTGGTCATTTCTCATACCCTCTAGGAACGCGCCTGGTGTGTAAACTTTCCGCCAACTCCCAAGCAATCGACATTGCTTTGCCGAAGCCAATCCCTTAAAGGGCTTGGCGCTGTTTGGCGGTAGAGCTTGCGCGTGCCCCTAATGTAGGGGGAGGGCGCAGCTATTCAGCCTCCTTCTAGATAAAGGCTGTTTGCCTAGTCCTTGCCAAAAGTTTACCTGCAGATCGTGGGAACTGAAAATTGGCTACTCGGGATAGTAAGGGTCTGCTCTTGACGTCGACACACTTGTGTTCGTGGCCGCGAACCCCATCCTATAGAATCTTATAGTACTGCTTTAAGGAACGGTTGAGTCATAGCTGTTTAACTTTAGCTGTTCAAATCAGAAGTTTGACCAGATGTGCTCTTTCTTCCTTATGTTCCCACTTGCAGAGTAGTTCGAGTGTTCAGCACACCGAAGCAATTGGGCTTGCCAACGTGCACGATGCGAAATGTTCCGGGTCTTCCGACGAAGCGCTAAGCTCCGACCTGAGCAGCGTTGAGCAGGCCCCCACCCAAGCGAAAAGTATGAGCATTGAAGCTAAGGTTTCAGCATCAATGTTTGGCATGACGCAGATGGCGATGCTGGTCAAGGGCAAGGGGCCCAGCCATCCAGCCCATCCCGCTGTCTCATTCGCGCTGTCCTTGGGGCAAGATAAAGAAACGAGTGGTTTTTTCCTTAACCTAGTTATATTTGAGGCCTCACGCAGGTGCAACAACTCAGTTCTCGAATATGTGGTCCACTTTGACAGACATTCTTTATGACATGCGGGATCATGTGGGCGTGTCCCGAGGGCGTCACAATGCAGTTCTCTACTATTTAAAGTCTGCTTTGACATTGAACCTGGAAGAGGACCGTGTCAGGCCAGAAACCGGCCTATGGCCCCAGGTTCAACATTGTACCAAACAAAATCAACGACAAACAAAACCACAAATCCTAACTCAAACAGCAACATCCATTACATCATAACCTCAGTTCCGCTGCTGACCAGGCGTACCGAGCATCCCATCCATCATGAGAATCAGGAGAACAGCAGAAAACAAACACAAAACTGTCAGCGTAAGAGGGGCCTAATTAACAACAAATACAACACAACCATACAACCAGGGGGAAAATAATCAAGCAAACAGCAAAAGTACAGCTTTGAAAATATAACCAACAGGGGGAGGAAAATAATCACAACCACGGAAGCGAAACACTAAGGCAAGGGAGGAAGAGTGGTGAAGACATCCAGATGTCTGAAAATGACATCAGGGTAAAGCCGGCCTTGCTTTTGTTGCATGCTGTTGCCTGGCACCGGACTCATGACCTGTGATCTCCGCAAGGTTCGACTGATTGCAACTCTTCGACTTTCCCAGTCTGCTCATACTGTGTTTTTTTGCACGGTTTCGAGGCTAACTAACTGACTTCTCGCGACCTCTTGAAACTAACATCTCACTCGTCGGCTTTTTCGACTTTTGTGGCTGTTCGGGTTTCTTTTGGTCTTCTCCGCCCGCCGCTTCGCACGGCCGCTCGCAACCAGCCAGACGCAGTATGTCCAGGAAGGTGTACACGCCTCCTCTTTGGACGGCAGAATGGCAATCTCCCGTAACCATGACGATCCAGCGCATTCCTGCTCCGTATTGTCGTGCAAGCAGAACGACCAGCTCTTCGAGCCAGGCTCTGGAGAGGTCTTGGAGAACCTTGAAAGACACCCTGCCTCCAATGGTGAAAACGCCGCTGGTGGAAGCCATACCGAGCGTACTTTCCGGCGTCACTGCCTGCGTGAAGATGCTGGTGGACAGGCCGCTCTCACCTCACTGCCAGGAAATTCCTAAGGTGTTGCTCTACGGGGGAGTTGTCACGGGCAGGTTCAATGTGGATGGCTCCCAGGTAAGAATTCCAAGTGCATTTGCGTACAGCCAGAATGCACCGTCCAACTTCATGGTGGAAGACTTTGTTCTTGAGGAGGATGTCCTGCGTCGTTACACGTTTCCATACTCCGACAGCTCCATGACTGTGGACGACGAGGTGCACATGTGCATGCGAAACCTACTTATGAGCAAATCCGCTGGAGATATCAAGAAGGCGCTGGAGCCGATGGATTTCTGGGTTACGCAAGCTGGCGAGGATCGCGTGTCCGTTTCGAAGCTTCAGACTTTTCTGGAAGGCGTGGTGGCTGTGACTGTCCTCGGTGCGCCGGAGTACATGTCCAACATCCGTTGCACTTGTGCGTACTACACTTTGCGTGAGATCTGTCCTCACGCGCTGTATGCCAGATATCTGGAGGGAGATGTCGCCCTCGTCAAGGCTTCATGAGTCGACAAACTATATAATTTCATATCATGGTTTCTACCCACTTCTGTTTCCTGTGTCGCGCATTTGCCCTGTCAGGAACTGTGCGAGTTCACGCAAAAGGGTGCCGTCGGTGACTATGCTCAGTCGGAGCCACCGCGAATCAAGCTCAAGGCTGTGGCTCCGAGGCTTCCGACCGAGGCAGCTCGTGGTCATCCGTACTCCACGTGGCAGGATCTCCAGGAGCGGGCCTCTGGCAAATACGCGGCGCGGTTGGAAGCCAAGAAGTCCAAGGCTGCTAGAGCGGAAGCAGCATTGGCTACTCCAAAAAAGGAGGCAGCGAAGTCACCGCCTCCAGAAGACCGCAAGGCTGTGTGCAGCAAGATCGAACTTGGCCTTCAGGCCGACAACTTCAACCGTCAGTTCCAAGCTCTCCGCCACGTCTTGGACTATGAGATCTCAGTTGCTGAAGCTCAGGCGTCACGCATTGGAAGCCTTGTTCGTGCCATACAGAAGGACAAAGCGTGCAGCGTTCCAATGAGAGAGATGGTCGCACGTGTGCTGTGGCAGATAACGGGGGAGACGAAGAGAAGCGCCGGGGGCAGTGCAGCATCTGAACCTGTCTGCAAGAAGAGCAAAGCTTGATCGTTCTCGCCATGTTGAAAAGGTACCACCCTTTTGATCCACAGTATTTGGACGCTGATTTTCTGCACGGAGCTTGCTGTTTGGCTGACGTGGCTTGAAGCAGGTTTTCTGTGCTTCGCAGGCCTCAGGCCTATATTTTGCAGGCTTCCTTGCTTGGCATGCATCCCAGCCTGAATCTATTGCCCTGCACTAGTTCTTGTTTTTGCAAGACTGTATGGCCTGGTTCTTTCATCTTAGTGAGTAATATCCTGTTGCTTGTTTTCTTTCGCAAATACTACCGTCCGATTTGGCACCGTGCCTGGTGAGGGAGGGGGACACGCCAAGCTGAGAATTGCATGTGCCCGTATAGAAGGAGCTTTGTCATGGACGTGGTGAAACTGCGTCCTGTAGGAAAGGAGCTTGCCGTTTGACACCTGTCCCGATTTTGCAGGCTTCCTTGCTTCGCATGCCTCCGAGCCTGGAAGACCGTGTTTGAAAGCCTAGATCTTGCATGTGGTTTGTTTATCTTCACATGACCACGTTTTTGTGACTTAGCGGTCTCTTTACGATGGGCTTTCCAAGCTGAGCGTGGCGTGCGCCGTGTATGGGAGGAGCTCCGTTCCTGAGCTCCTTGCCTACCATCAATTCGTTATGTGTCAACGATGCATTTCACGATGCCGTGTACTGTTTCTATGTCTTCAAGCGGGTTGCGTCGCATCAATGTCTCTTAGGATCTGTGTCTGAGTAAGGGGAGGCTTCTCGACTATGTTTTGCATTGCTGATCAGACGGATGCTGTACAGAAGGATCCTTATTTTGCAACCCTTTGCAGCCCCGCCTGCCGGACGTTGATAGGCTGTGGCTGCGTCATGTCTGCGAAGAGCTTGCCGTTGGACAGACTTACTTTTGCAAGCTTCCTTAATTCGACGAGTTTGGGATATGTTGTTGTTGCTTGATGTACATTGACAAACCTATAAGGAGTGGTCGTTTATTTTTATATGACCACTTTGATCTTACATACAAGCATCTTTACGACAGGCATCCCAAGCTAAACCATGGCGTGGCCCGTGTATAGGAGGAGCTTGCCGTGAGACGCTTCTCCTAGAATCCTCTGTTCCCTGCCTGGCATCTTTCCGTTACCGTGTCGCCGATGCACTACACGCTACTGCGTGTTGTTTGTAAAGGGTTCAAGCGAGTCAATGTCTTTTTGGCTCTGTGTATGAGTAAAGGAAGACGCCAGGAACAAAGTTTTTTTCGCATTGCTGACCAGACAGATGCACCTGCTAGCCCGCCTTGTGTACAGAAGGCGTTTGAAGCACCGCAACCGCAGTCTTGCAAAAAATCACGAGAAATCCCCAAAAAATGCAGTAGTTTCAGAAGGATGCATTCTGTACTGCAACATGCATTGATTCAAAGCTGCCTGTGTCAGGTGGCCGCCTACGCACGGAAGCCCGATCTTCACGCAGTGGCAGCAGTGGGAAAAAAGCAACGTGAAACCGTCGCTGCGAGATGCGATGGACTGTAGCTCTTGTCTGGATTGCTTCTGGTAGTCATGTGGTGCTACATCATCAGACAGACACGATCCGGTACAGCTCTCTGCTGATCCACATGTTCCATCGGCTGCGCTGATACATGGATCCGACTCGTCATGTGCTGATCCGACTCGTCTTGATCCTGATCCTTTTCTCCCCCCCCGATCCCCATCATGCCCTGATCTCCACTTTCTCCGACCCGATACGTCTACCAACCCTAAAAGGAGGGACCCCTTATACGGGACCTTAGGGGTTATTTTGGGGTTGTTCAGGGGCTACTTAGGTGCATAGGGAGCACATAAGGTGTATATAGGGGTTATAGAGAGGAATAAGACTAAGGGTTCCTTCCAGGGGTCCCTCCTTAAACCCTAAACCCTAAACCCTAAACTCTAAACCCTAAACCCTAAACCCCAAACCCCAAACCCCAAAGCAACTTGAGCCCCAAAAGGTTCGGGGCTTGGAGGGCTTCCCTTACGAGCAGGATGGCATCCTCGATCCCGCCGCCCTCTTCGCGACCTCCAGCGGGCGCTACGGCCAAGGTGGGCTCCTAAACCCTAAACAAGGAACCCTGAACCCAGAACCCTAGACCCCTAAACCCCTAAACCCCTAAACCCCTAAACCCCTAAACCCCTAAACCCCTAAACCCCTAAACCCCTAAAACCTAAACCCTAAACCCTAAACCCGAAACCCTAAACCCCAAACCCCAAACCCCAAACCCCAAACCCTAAACCCTAAACCCTAAACCCTAAACCCTACATCCCAAACCCTAAACCCTAAACCCCAAACCCTAAACCCTAAACCCTAAACCCCAAGCCCTAAACCCTAAACCCTAAACCCTAAACCCTACACCGTAAGCCAGGCAGCCTACCGCGTTGGGTCAATGACAAGAGCTGCGGCAAGCCTCAGTCCCCCGAGGTGGCCTTCGCGCCTCGGCTCGAATTCCCAAAAAGTAACCTAAACCCTAAACCCTAAACCCTAAACCCTAAACCCTCAACCCTAAACCCTAAACCCTAAACCCTAAACTCTAAACCAAAAAAACTCTAAACCCTAAACCCGGCCCGCTGGGTTCCTCTAGTTCCAGGGTGCCACTTGCCTTGGCAGTGCAGCACTACTTTATCATGTGCGGTCCCGAAGGTTTGGGGTTTCAGTGCAGCCGGTGTGTCATGGGTTTAGGTTCAGCCCCACAAGACCCTAACCCCGTGAGACCATAAAATCCTCCCAGAAAGCCTGAACCCCAAAACCCAAAAACCCAAAAACCCAAAAACCCAAAAACCCAAAAACCCAAAAACCCTAAAACCCTAAAACCCTAAAACCCTAAAACCCTAGAACCCTAGAACCCTGAAACCCTAAAAGCCTAAAAACCCTAAAACCCTAAAACCCTAAACGCCAAACCCAGTATTTGCCCCAACATTACGATGAAGTGGCGCGGAACTCTGGGCCTGGGAGCTGAGTTCCCCGCCTCCCCGCCTAAGGCTGGCACCCAAGCCGTGTGGTCAGTTCTCAAAATCGTGGTCCCTTCTGGGGTACCCTACATAAGAAGGGCCGCCCTTAACATAGGGACCCCCCCAAAAGCCCTGTAGGCCTTCGTGTTTGGAGGGTTTATAGCGTCGAGGGTTTCACCTTCTCGGGGGTTGAATGGATCTCCGAGCTCGATGAGCCCGAATCCCTATATGGCCCGAAATATGCCACCGAAAATGCAAGTTTTGTGTAGCACCGCCCCCCCCCCCCCCCCGGCCGATCCACCAATCCGCCCTCGTAGTTGTGGCCCAAGAAGAGTCAAGGGTCGGGGGGTTCTTGGCGGCGTGGGTTTCGTTTTTTTTAAACTATAGGTTGGCATGTTCTCCCCTTTTTTTCTAACAGTCCTTAATAGGGATTACAGTACATACACGTAGTGTCATGGCGGCTGATGATGCCAACCCTGCTCTCAAAAAGCTCTTGCTGCGAGCACGCTATTGCGAGACCTGCTGCGCGGTCGAGCGTGAGGGCCACGCGCACGGATCTCGCACGGAGCACCCGGTACGCCTCCTGACTCCTGAGGAAAAGGCCTCCTTGGAAAAACAATGGCGGGAGGAGCAGGACTTGGGCGAGGAAAGAAGCCCGGCTGCAGCAACAGCGTGACGAGGAGAGGAGACGACGACAAGACTCCCTATTGTCATCCCTCTTCAGAAGCTGTTAGTATAAGTAGGAACCCTAAACCCTAAACCCGAAACCCTAAACCCTAAACCCTAAACCCTAAACCCTAAACCCTAAACCCTAAACCCTAAACCCTCAACCCTAAACCCTAAACTCAGGGCCTAGGCCGCCCCCCTACAGAGGGGGGGCGGCGCTTAAGCCCTTCCACCTCTATGGCGAAGGTCGACCCAGGTCGCTTGCCCGCCTCCTGCAGCCAGGAGGTCGGTAGCACCCACGATGGGCCCGGTACCGGAGCAGGTTCTCCCGGGGACCAGTACTGGTCCCCTTAATAAAGTAAATACCCTAAACCCCAAGGTCTTCACCCTGGATGGCGCTGGGATTTCGGGGGGGGTACCCCAAGCCCCCCAGGCCAGGACAACCCGGACCCCCCACCGCAGCGTGTCCAGGGACCAGGGGGCCTCAGGCCAGGCCAGGCAGGGCGGGTGCTCAAAAAAGCTTGTTTTGGGCTCCCCCCTAGACCTCCTTGGGCCCCCCTGGGCGGTGGGCCTTTGCCCCTCTGGTCCCCCCCCTAACCCCCCCTGACCCCCCTGGAATGCGGGCTTTGGGCCCTTCTGGAATTGGGCCGCTGCCTAGCCTCACTGAGCCCCCTCACTTTGGGCCCCTTGCTTTTTCCTCTGCGCCTCCTTAACTGGGCCGCTCTGGGCCCCTCTGCCGGGCCCCTGGGCTGCCCAGACTGACCCTGTGGAGGCTTGTTTTTTGTGAAAAGCCGTGACGGAATGAAGAAGTTTTATGTGAAGAAAGCAGTTGGCTTGAGTTGAGGCCTAAACCCTAAAAGGAATAGGTTTGGGTGGCTTTGCCGCCTTGGACGGCGTGGGGTGGGAGAAAAGTATTAGATGGCCTTGCACAATCGGGCCAAAGCTGCTCTTCGCACCTCACGACGCTTTCGAGCTTGTTCCAAAACCTAACCTTCACAGCATCTACGCCCTATCACAGCAAACCCTAAACCCTAAACCCTCAACCCTAAACCCTAAACCATCCCTCTTAAGGAGCTGTTAGTATAAGGGGGAACATCCCAAACTATGGGGGTTTAGGGTTTCTGGAGGGCTCCGCCTCGGCTGTAAGCCCTACAAGAACACCTTCAGAACGTTTGAGGAATCTAAGTGCTTAGGATTTAGGGTTGTTCAACAAAATCGTGTAGATGCTTTAGGGTTTAGGAGAAGGGAACTCAGGGGGGCTTCAAAGCCGTAAGCCCTAACCCCTAAGCCCCAAAACCCTAAGCCCTAAGCCCTAAAGCCTAAGCCCTAAGCCCGACATTGAAAGCCTTCGGCCGCTGCGCCCAGGCCAGCAACATGATTGGCTGCGGAATTCCTTTTGACGCTTCCATCCGTTTCAACAAAGCTGGGGATCTTGGTCGGTGACGAAGGATTCGGGCTTTTTGAGCCCTAAGGCTTGAGGTTGTAGGGTTTAGGGTTTAGGGTTTAGGGTTTGGGGTTTAGGGTTTAGGGTTTGGGGTTTCCAAGTTTTAGGGTTTAGGGTTTGGGGTTTAGGGTTTAGGGTTTAAGGTCTTACTATTTTAGGG
>CAJNDS010000036.1:944856-1104856 GCA_905221605.1 Symbiodinium natans
ACCCTAAACCCATAGTACCCTAAACTACTCTTGGGTCATTCTTCGGAACCCTCAGGATCCACCCTTGGGATCCTCCCAAAGGTCTGGGAGGCTCAGAATTCTTCCTCAGCCCTCGAACCTAAGCCTTCAACCCTAAACCCTAGCTTGGCTTTCTTCTGGCTGGCTCTTAGGACTTTAACCTTGTGGGATTTTGTAGAAACTACAATAAGGAGCCTAAAAGTTAAACTGTCAAGAGGGGCTCAGATGTCGGCCAAGTCTAAGCTCAAATCTCTCGAAAGCAAGCCTTCTTGGCTGCCGTGAGCACCCAATCGTGCCCTGAATCCTAAACCCTAAACCCTAAACCCTAAACCCTAAACCCTAAACCCTAAACCCTAAACCCTAAACCCTAAACCCTAGTAGCAAAAACCACAGCAGCCTCTCGTGAACGCAGTGTCGCAGGAGCTCGATCTGCGCGAGCCCGACTCCCCAGACTGGGTTTCCGGGTTTGGGGCTCTCAGCCTGAAGCCCCAAGCCCCAACGCGGTTTAGGGTTTAGGGTTTAGGGTTTAGGGTTTAGGGTTTAGGGTTTAGGGTTTAGGGTTTAGGGTTTAGGGTTTAGGGTTTAGGGTCCAAAGCCTAAGCCCTGAGCCCGCCCTAAACCGAAGGCCGAGTTAATCCCGGTCCCTGAACCCTAAGCGTTCTGGGTTTTAGGCTTTCAGGGTTCTGGGGTTTCGGGTGTAGGGTTTAGGGTTCTGGGATTTTGGGTTTAGGTTCTGTTTTTCCTATGGGCGGTTTGGGGTTCAGGGTTGTTTGTTGTCTATGGCGGGGGTTAGGGTGCTGGGGTTTAGATTTAGGGTTTAGTCATTTTATACTTATGGGGGATCTAGGGTTCTGGGGTTGAGGGTTTAGGTTTTTTTTTTCCTTCCGGGGTTCTGGGACTTTTGACGCGTTTTGGCATGCGGCCTTCGGGCACAGGGTTGGGGTGCTCACTGCAGGCAAGAAGGCTTGGGTTCGAGAGATTTTGGGTTTAGGGTTTAGGGTTGAAGGCGTAGGTTCGAGGGCTGAAGAAGAAGTCTGAGCCTCCCAGACCCCTGGGAGGATCCAAAAGGTGGATGCCCTTAAGAGTTCTCAAGAATGACCCAAAAGTTGCTATGGGGTACTATTCGGGGGTTCTACTTTTGGGATCCTCCCAAGGGGTCTGGGCTCAAGATGGCACAAGCCCCAATCTGGAATCCTGGTTTCGAGCTTAGCACGCAAATCAGGTTCTGGGTAGTTGCTCGCGTGCAAGACCCTGGAAAGCCCTTGGTCTTCCTGCTCATTGGGCCTTAGGCGAATATCCCTTCAACCATGCACTAGGGTTTAGTGTTTAGGGTGCAGTCCCAGAGTACAAATTCAAAAGAGTAGGCAGGCCTGCGAGTTTTAGGATGGAGGCCCCCGAAACCGTAGGTCAACATAACCGCGCTCAAGGTCGAAGCCCTGTAGCCCTAAAACCGTAACACCCAAGACCCTGACGCTCAAACTCTGAAAGCCCTGAAACCCTTCAAAACCCAAAACCTTAAACCCTAAACCCGAAACCCCTGAAGCCTCCTAGAGCCCGAAACCCGATAACCACCCAGGCGGCTCACAGCCGAAACAGACCAAGCACGGGACATCCTCGGCCCCTCCGCAGCAATGTTTGGGGGATGCGGGCGCTCTCTTCAGGTTAACGGTTTATGGTTTAGGCTGCAGGCATTAGGGTTTAGGACCATGTGTAGCTATGACTGGGGGCTGAAAGTAGGGCAGCTGGAATGAGCTGTAGTAGGTTACAGCCCTACTCATTGCAGTTAGAACCCTCCTTACCCTACGATCTGGGTTGTAGGCCGTAGTAGGTTACAGCCCTACTTATTGCACTCAGAAAACCCTAAACCCTAAACCCTAAACCCTAAACCCTAAACACTAACCCTAAACCCTAATTAAACCCGAAACCCCAAACCCTAAACTCTAAACCCTAAACCCTTAACCCTAAACCCTAAACCCTAAACCCTGCTTTAGGGTTTAGGGTTTACCACCTCGATTCTTGGATGCGAGGGCCGAAAACTGAAAAGCCCCTCAAGGTTTTTCACCGGGTCTCGGGGTTTAGGGTTTAGTTTTTAGGGTGGTTTAGGGCTTAGCCTTTGTGGCTTTCGGGGGTTAAGGAGGTTCAGGGGGTTTGGGGGGCTTAGAGGGTTTAGAGGGTTTAGGGGAAATCATTTTTTGGAAACAAATTCACGTCGTAACAAACAGCGTCCCCCCGCTGTTGATGGCGTTGTTGCATTGTTCTTGTTGGTGGAGCCGTATTCATGTTCCGTAGCACAATTCGACAGCGGGCCCCTTTGATCTTGTAGAATATGAACGTTTCCCTTTTTCCCACGTTGGGTTGATGGCGCGTGTTCTGCCTTGTCGTCATAAACCCTAAACCCTAAAACCCTAAGCACCCTAAGCCCTCAACCCCAAACCCAAGCCCCAAGCCCCAAGCCCTAAACCCTCAACCCCAAACGACAGCACGACTGAGGCGCTGAGAAGCGGGCGGCGCGTGAGGCAGCACGGGGGGTCATAAGGGCATCTAAGGGTTGAGGGATTAATCAGGGTTGAGATTTTAAGTCGTGTTTAGGTTTCAGGGCTTAGAGTTTAGGGTCTAGGGTTTGATTCGGGTTTGGGGTTTAGGGTTTGCTTAGGGTTTAGTGTTTAGGGTTTGCTTAGGGTTTAGGGTTTATAGGGTAGTGTTTATAGTGGTTAGGGGTTAACTAAGGTTTAGGAATTAGGATTGAGGGATACAGGGGGCTGCAGGTTTAGGGGTTTAGGGCTCAAGGGTTCGTAGTTTGAGGGCCTGCTCGAAGCCCCATGGGCACTTGCAACTGTCGGGTTGCAAGTAATTAGGGTTCAGGGTCTAAGGTTTAGGGTTTAGGGTTTAGGGTTTTTATAGCCCTCATTGCGGTACCGTACTCTAGACACCAAAGCCTGAAGCCGAAACCCTGAAGCCCTTAAACCCTTGAAAGACTCTCCTTCAAGTCTTAGATGCTTAAGCCCTTTAGCCTTGAACCCTTAGGCCTTTGAACCCCGAAGGTACCCCTAAACCCTAATCCCTAAACCTCAAACTGACACCCTGAACCCCGCTTGCATCCTTCAGCCTAAACCTACTTCGAACTACTCATCAACTGGAGCTAGAGCAAGCTTAGAGGGTTTTTGGGTTTGGGGTTTAGGGTTTAGGGGTTAGGGTTTATGGTCTTTTACTTGGAGGTTCATGGGTGGTTGGCAGAAGTCGGCTTATACGTAGGGTACCTTGCAAAATATGACTGGCTATGACTTCTGACCCGACTTGTAACTACCCATGAACCTTCAAGTAGGGTTCTTAGGGTTTAGGGTTTTAGGTTTGGGGGTGTTGGGTTTGGGGGACTTTGAATGTTAGGATTCTTGGGTTTTACGCTTTTAAGGTTTAGGGTGCGCCAGCTTCTCCTTATGGTTATCTGAGAGCCCTAAACTCTACCCTAAACCCCAAACCCCTACACCCCTAAACCCCTACACCCCTAAACCCCTAAACCCCTAAACCCCTAAACCCCTAAACCCCTAAACCCCTAAAACCCTAAACCCCAAACCCCAAACTGTTCAGCTGGGCACCCCTGCAGAGGCCGTGCGAAAGCGCCTCTCGGCACTGCGTGCTGCCAAGGAGGCCGGTTGAGAGTCTTAGGCGAAGCTCTAAGCCCTAAACCCTAAACCCTAAACCCTAAACCCTAAACCCTAAACCCTAAACCCTAAGCCCTAAGCCCTAAGCCCTAAACCCTAAACCCTAAACCCTAAACCCTAAACCCTAAACCCTAAACCCTAAACCAGACTCCCAAGGCCGTCTGACCTCTGTGCTGATAGCATGATCCCATAAACCCCAAGCCCTATTCCCTAAGCAGAATAAGATTGCGAGCCATCTGGCAGCATTCAATGCCAACCTTTGCTGTTGTGCCTCTGGAAACGAACGAGCCTGATGCCACCAGCTCAAGGCAAGGTGTGGAAGTTCTCCGCCGTGCAGCTCACTTACAACTCGAGTCAAGACGATTTCTGACAAGCGATCATTGCACGATGCGATCTTGAAGGCCTTTTTTTACCGCGTCGTGGCCTTCGTGCAGGGGGGTTGAGCTCGTCTTGGATGTTTTGAAGGGTCATTGGGGTCTATGGAACTGTGTAGGCCTCAACTCCAAAGCCTAAACCCCGAACCCGTAGCCCCAAGCCCGAATCGCTGGACCCTACACTCCAAACCCCAAACCCCAAACCCCAAACCCCAAACCCCAAACCCCAAACCCCAAACCCCAAACCCCAAACCCCAAACCCCAAACCCCAAACCCCAAACCCCAAACCCTAAACCCTAAATTTAAGAGCCTCCGGCTCAAGCCGCCGACCCCGCTGGAGCATAGTTGAGACCCGCTCGCATGGAAGATCATCCCCGGCAGAGTTCTGTGAATCGTTTGGGGGGGGGTAGGGGGTAGCACCAGGACAAGCTCAAGCCAAAAAGACAGGTGGGTGGGGGTGGGGGGGGGAGGGGTGGGGGGTAGGGGGGGTGGGGGGTGGGGGTGGGGGGGGTGGGTTGGGGGGGGGGTGGGGTTTGGGGGGGGGGGGGGGGGGGGGGGGGGGGGGGGGGGGGGGGGGGGGGGGGGGGGGGGGGGGGGGGGGGGGGGGGGGGGGGGGGGGGGGGGGGGGGGGGGGGGGCGGGTGGGGGGGGGGGGGGGGGGGGGGGGGGGGGGGGGGGGGGGGGGGGGGGGGGGGGGGGGGGGGGGGGGGGGGGGGGTGCCGAAAACGCTGATTCTGTTTACGCTGTGCGGGTGGCGCAGTCCTCCACGAAAAAATCGTGCACCGACCCCCCCTACCCCCCCCCCCTTCCCGGTTTTGGGGGATAAGGAGGGAAAGAGGGAGGTTTTCACCTCCCTAAACACTGCCGCCAGGGTCGGCGGGTGGGGGGGGGGGGAGAACATAAACCCTATACACCTAAACCCTGGACCCTACACCGAACACCTAAGCCGTATTTTTTTGTTTTTTTTGGGGGGGGGGGGGGGGGGGGTCTCTGGTTTGATTACGGGTTGGGGGGTTGTAGTTGGCCTGTGGTTTCGCGAGTCGGCTCGGGGTCCCTGAGGGCGTAGGGTCTAGGGTTGATAGGGTTTAGGGTTGAGGGTGTTGGGTTTAGGGTTTGGGGTTTAGGGTTTAGGGTTTAGAGGGTTTAGGGTTGAGGGTGTTGGGTTTAGGGTTTGGGGTTTAGGGTTTAGGGTTTAGAGGGTTTAGGGTTGAGGGTGTTGGGTTTAGGGTTTGGGGCTTAGGGTTTAGAGTTTCGCGTGCTTTGAAGCCATCTTGTTGGTGGCACGGATTTGTTGTTTTGGAGGGGGCGGGGGGGGGGGGGGGGGGGGGGGGGGGATCCTCAACCCTAAATCCTTGGCCTAAACCCTAAGCCTAAACCCCAAATCCTAAACCCTAAACCCACTTCAAGGTCGCTACCCAGAACTTCCCACCCCCTTAGTTCAGTTCAGCAACTTTTCTTAAACAAGCTACTTCGCCAAAGGGGTCCCAATCTGAATGTCTATGATTTAGAAGAGTATTCCTGAAGTAAGCTTTAGGGGAAAGAGAATAATAGTGATGAAAAGGATGTAGTAGAGAATGAACAAGCGAGTTTATGCATTAACAAATACACGAAGGTGCGTGAACGAAAGAAGTGAACTTAATGGTTTCTGATAGTGAATGAATAATAGCAATATGGTCTTCACTAGAAGTCTTATGTTGTAAGCCAACGCGCGAATGAAGGCCCTATCATGAACAGATCGCGGGCACATTGTAAACGACGTCTGTTGGCCCGCGAACAAGATGATGAGAGTAAATAGCTGAGAAAATCATGAAGTAGATGGAATTTACAGGGTCTTTCTCTGCGTGCACTCACTTAGTGTATTTCTCGTGCTACATTCATTTCGCTTGCAAATACATTTCGTGAGGTATCTTGTTCGCTTTTCTCAAGCTTCTATTCATAAACCCTAAACCCTAAACCCTAAACCCTAAACCCTAAACCCTAAACCCTAAACCCTAAACCCTAAACCCTAAACAAGCTAGGGATTCCAGTTGACTGTCGCCCCTTTTGGCTTGGCCGTTGATGGTGCAGCAGCGCGCGCGATGCTGTATCTGGTAGGTGTTTAAAGAAACTCTCAGGGCCCATGTATAGGGTTTAGGGTTTAGGGTTTAGGGTAGCACACCCTGAACCCTAAACCCAAAACCCGAAACCCGAAACCCCAAGCCCTAAACCCGAAACCGTAAAAACCACAGGCCCTGAACCGCAAACCCTGAACCCCAGACCCCAAATCGTAAACCCCAAACCCTCAACCCTGAACCCCAAACCCCGAACCCGAACCCTAAATCCCAAACCCCACAGCCTGAACATCCCTAAACCCTACCGGTTTAGGGTTGGTGTAATGTACAGGGTTTAGGGCTTGGGCGGGGGGGGGGGGGGGGGGGTAGGGTCTACCACGCTGTTTGTCCACTTTTTTCAAGGCTGGGGCCGCCCCCCTAGTCATAAGTGGAGTTATGAGGGCCTTAAATCTGGCTGTAAGGATCCTAACGTAGGTTCCGAGTCCCTGAAGGATAGCTGGTATAGTAAGGGGGGCCCCTCTTTGTAGGGCCTAAACCCTAAACCCTAAACCCTAAACCCCAAACCCCAAACCCTAAACCCTAAACCCTAAACCCTAAACCCTAAACCCTAAACCCTAAACCCTAAACCCTAGCCCCCCCTTGTAGGGCTCCTGATGCGATGAACCCCGGCGCACGGGAGTTCGTCCCGGCGGCGCAGCTCCTGGATGCCTTGCCCAACTATGCCTGTGAGGTCGGGGAAGGGTTTAGGGTTTAGGGTTTGGGGTTTAGGGTTTAGGGTTTAGGGTTTGGGGTTGAGGGTTGAGGGTTGAGGGTTTAGGGTTTAGGGTTTAGGGTTTACTTAGGGTTTAGGGTTTTTCCATCCTGGGTTCCGGGCTTACTGTTCCCTAAACACCCGAAACCCTAAACCCTAAACTTTACGGTTGGTTCCCAAACCCCTGAGTGAATAACCAATCCAAACCCGAAGCCCCAAACTCTGAACCCCAAACTCTGAACCCCAAACTCCGAACCCTAAATCCCGAGCCCTGAACCCCAAACTCCGAACCCTAAATCCCAAACTCCAAACCCTAAACCCCAAACCCTGAACCCCAAGCCCTGAACCCCAAACTCCAAACCCTACATCCCAAACCCTAAACCCTGTTCAAAAGGCCCAACTTGGGATGTTCCCCCTTCTACTAACAGTCCCTAATAGGGACTAAAAATAGGGGTACTATGATTTCTATTCAGGACTGTTTGCATAAGGGGGAACATCCCAACCCTAATCCCTAGACCCTAAACCCTAAAGCCTAAACCCTAAACCCTAAACCCTAAACCCCAAACCCTAAACCCTATGCCCTGTTCAAAAGGCAGATCAGCTTGCCTGGCAGCGCGCCGCGCTCGCCGAGCTGCGGAGGCACCCCCGCAGCCCTAAAGCGTCTGGCGAAGAACAAATTCGGGTTTAGGGTTTAGGTGGGGTTTAGGGTTTAGGCCCCTGCCACACAAGATGGGTAGGGTTTACGTGGCTTTTTACCTTTTACCCTATGCAGGGTGCTTGTTTCAGTATCCCGTGAACATCCAAGTAGGCTGCCATCCTTGCAGAGCCCTTGCCCGCGCAACTACGCAAAGAATCAAGCAAGAACCCGAAACCCCGAAGCCCTGAACCCGACAACCCTAAACCCTAAAACCAAGCGAAAACCTAAACCCTGAACCCGGATTTCAGCAGGCGTCTTCGCCTCTGCTGAACCTCCGACTTTCTTGCAAACGCTATTCAAAAAGCCTGATGGACCCTATGTACTCCTCCCGATGAGCCCCAAAAGCCTTAAACCACGCACTTCTTTAACCCTACACATATAGATATATACAATATGTATATACATATATATGCTAAACCCTAAACCGGGTTCCCGGGCGGTATTGCCCAGCCTAAACTCTCTCTGTATATATATATATACATACATATACATATATATATATACATACACTACCCCCCCCTCGCTTTCAGTGTCTTGGTACAGTAGCCTGATATCGTACAGCCTCGTCGATAAACACAGCCACTGTTTATAAACACAGCCCTGTTTATACGCACAGCCCATGTTTACAAACACAGTCACAGCAAACATCGGAAAACCTTACCACCCGTAAACGCCCATAAGGCTAGGAAGTATTTGAGGGCATAGGGTGCTGCGAATAAATCTATTCGAATGAATCTGTTGCAAGTAGGCCCCGGGGAAGCGAGAATACCGTGAGCAAATATCCTTTCACCATGTTTCGGGTTCTGGGCCTTCCAAAAGCCCGACTTGCTCGCAAGTATGTGGGTGTTCATCTCATGATTCCCAAAGGACCCCCGAAAAGAGTTATCGTTTCTCAAAGATAAGACTCATGTATAAGCTATACTCAAGACTTACAAGTAAACACCTCACAAACCCTACTCGTTTATTCGTTTTTTTAGCACCTCATTCGACTAAGAAGTAGGCCCAGACCCTATTCCAAGACTTTTTTATTTCAAAGGCTTAGGGCCTAAGACTTATGTAGGCATTTACACCTAAGCCGTCAGTTCAACCTCTATGTATATGTGTGCCCCGAAAGCCTCCAGACCCCAAAACTCTGAACCAACCCCAAAAGCCCTTGACCCTCCTGAGCTAAATCCTATAAGGTTCATCTTCACCCCCCGAATTTGACCCTAAACCTGAAAAAATCTCTCACATGCCAGAACGTTTAGGGTTTAGGGTTTAGGGCCAGGGTTTAGGGTAACTCCACATCCAGCCCTAAACCCTAAACCCCCCCGCCCCCTTCCTTCCCTTAAAGGGTGGAGCACCTCGCGGCCCTTCGTATCCAGCGTTGCTGGCGGCGTTGGAAGGCCAACCGGGCCAAGGCTGCCAAGAAAGCCAGGCGAGGGTTTAGGGTTTAGGGTTTAGGGTTTAGGGTTTAGGGTTTAGGGTTTAGGGTTTAGGGTTTAGGGTTTAGGGTTTAGGGTTTAGGGTTTAGGGTTTAGGGTTTAGGGGGGGTTTAGGGTTTAGGGCTTAGTCTTTCGGGTTCAGGGTTTAGGGTTAGGGGTATTGGGGGTTTACGAAACTCGGGGTCCTTCTAAAATCCTTCTATTTGGCGGGCTATATTAGGGGTCCCTTATTTTCGGAAACCCCCAGATTGAGGGAGCCTAGACTTATTATGGGTCCCAAAATCCAAAAACCCTGAACCCTAAACCCTAAACCCTAAACCCTAAACCCTAAACCCTAAACCCTAAACCCTAACCCTAAACCCTAAACCCTAACACCCAAAACCCTGAGTTTACAGTCTCTCAGGCTCAGCTGCAGGCTTCTGGCCAAGGGCCTTGGGCTCCAGGAAGCTTTAGGACCCGGAGCCCGGAAAATGCAGGAAGCTCAGCCCGGCTAGGGTTTAGGGTTTAGGGTTTAGGGTTTAGGGTTTAGGGTTTAGGGTTTAGGGATTAGGGTTTAGGGTTTTAGGGTTTTAGGGTTTTAGGGTTTTAGGGTTTAGGGTTTAGGGTTTAGGCTTTAGGGATTCATCAGGAAATGAGGCCCCAAACAAGTGTCGTGACAGGTAGCCCACGGGCCAGCCAGCGATTCCTTTGTTGGTGGTACCTGCCATCATCGCAAGTTCTCAACGAGGATTTTTTGGGATTCGGTCAGCTGCAACAAGGGTAAGTTCAGCAAGAGGCAACAACCAGAAATTCATCAAAGCCCATCGAAGCCCGTCAAAAACCGCGGTAAATCCGAGACACAACAAAGAACCGCTAATTTTTCATAGACCTTACGCCCTAAACCCTAAACTTTACATTCTGAAATAAGGGGAAATAAGGGGCTGTCACAGGGTTTAGGTCCCTGAGCTCTCAATCCCCTACTTGGAAGTTCAGGGTACTTAGTAGCCCCAGTTGTAACTGCATTTTTCCCAAGTTTTCTTTATTAGGGTACTTAAGGGCCATATATGTGGCTTATAACTACACTTATGATGGGTTACCCGAAACCCTAAACCCTAAGCCCCAAACCCCACACCCCAAACCCCAAACCCCAAACCCAACCCTAAACCCTAAACCCCAAACCCCAAACCCGAAACCCTAAACCCTAAACCCTAAACCCTAAACCCTAAACCCTAAACCCTAAACCCTAAACCCTAAACCCTAAACCCTAAACCCTAAACCCTAAACCCTAAACCCTACACACAAGGGGCTTTATAGGGTCTAGCTCCCTGAGCCCTCAATCCCCTGCCCGCAGGCGGCCCCGCAGCCGACGGCCGCAGCGGCGAGCTGCGGCCGAGGAGTGGCAGCTCGGAGGTTTAGGGTTTAGGGTTTAGGGTTTAGGGTTTAGGGTTTAGGGTTTAGGGTTTAGGGTTTAGGGTTTAGGGTTTGGGGTTGGGGTTTAGGGTTTTAGGGTTTAGGGCGTTTAGGTTATAGGGCCTAGGGTTTAGGGTTTAGGGTTTAGGGTTCAGGGCGTTTAGGTTATAGGGTTTAGGGTTTAGGGTTTGGGGTTTGGGGTTTGGGGTTTGGAGTTTTGGGTTTGGGGTTTAGGGTTTGGGGTTTAGGGCTCGGGGTTTAGGGTTTGGGTTGAGGGTTTAGGGTTCAGGGGACCCCCTTACTTACTATGCTAACTATAGTTCAGGGACTTGCAGCCCAAGTTAGGATCCATATAGCCCACTTAAGGGCCCTTAGAACACCACTTAAAACTACGGGGGGGGGGGGGGGGGGGGCCCTCCTTATACGAATGTCGCAATATGATACTAGTACAATGTACTCTGCACTACAATGTACTCTGCGGCCGCGCCCAAGGTTTGTTGAGTATTCTGGGCCTTCGGCTTCCTCCTACACCCTCTTCAACCTTGGGTTCAGGGTTCGGGGTTCAGAAATCAGGGTTTAGGGTTTAGGGTTTAGGGTTTAGGGTTTAGGGAAAGGGCCTCCCGAGCAGAAGCCATGGGCCTTCAAGGAGAGTCGGGAGAAGGAGCGGAGCACCATGGAGTAAACTTCGCAACCCTACATGCTGAATCCTCCTCTCAATGAGCGGTTGTCATCCTTAATGCTTCCTTTTCAGCCCTCGATCCGAACATTGCAAGACACAACATCAGAGGACAGACGGGCCATGGCGGCCGAAAACTGCCCCCTAAACTCACCCGAGACCTAAGAGCGGAGCTGAGGTGGTCCTGGCAGGAGGAGTGGCGCCTCGTGGGCATGGGGTTTCCCTGTTCCCTTGTTAAGCTCTGAAAGCAAAGCTCTAAACCCTAAACTCGAAGCCCTAATCAAGCTCTAAACTCAAACGCCTCGTTCGTCAAAGGCCCTGCCAGCGGCGTGATCAACCCGGAGTTCCCGCTTAAACCCTTAGCCTCATACACCCCTCCCCCTTAAAAATCAACCCCCCAACCTGCAACAAAGCAGGTTTTGGACTCTTCAGGAAAGCTCGAAACCCTAGCTTAAGAAATCCCAAAAGCGAAGCCTTTGCAGGTCACCACGACTATAAAACATAGGATTCTTAGGCAACTGGCAACAAGGCAGGTTTGGCTTGTTCAGGCAAGCCCTTAAACCCTTTGTGGTACTTTACTGTAACTTTAGATCCTTACCCTTTTTGGGTGAATTGGGTTTCTTAATGAGGCAGCTAAAAGTTAAATGTTTAGCTACCCTCCTGAGTGCAGCCAAGAACCCTAAACCCTGGATTCCTTGGTACAGGCATCTGCCGGCTGAGGTCCTCCTGGCCGACGCAAAGACGCGCGAAGTCGACGTCTTCGCGGACGACATGGTGGAACTGGGAAGGACGAAAGGTTCATTTTTCTTCTACCCCCCCATCCCCCCAGCTCTTGCTTTCTGTTCAGTCGTTTATACAGGTTTAGTTTAGGGCAGCCACGGCAGAATACGCAGAATTTCGGAAATCAGTTCGCAGAGGACTAGGTTGATCCCTTGCGCGTCTGTTGATGTGTGCTTCTGACACTTCACAAGCTTCCAAAGTCCGCGAAGGTGACCAACGGGCCCACAGACCTGAAAGCCATGTGGGTGCTTATGAAAGTCAGGGGCCCCTGACATAGACCCCCAAATAGCAGGATTCCCTTATAAGAATAAGGAGCCCCCGTAAGGTACCCCTGATTTCGGAAACCCCCGTGTGTATCCAGCTGCCAAAAACCGATCAAGATCCGCGAAAATGCAGGAGCGCAGCAGCAAGACGAGCTGTACTACCGCCCACAGGACGCCATGTTTCATCGGGGAGCAGGAAGGGGTTCTGGATCGATCCCTAGCTAACATCACCTAGACATCCCTAAGCCCTAAACCCTAAGCATCCCCTGGGCCCTAAACCCTAAACCCCTAAACCCGAAAACCCTAAAGCCCGAAAACCCGAAAACCCGAAAAACCCTAAAACCTTAAAACCCTAAACCCTAAACCCTAAGCATCCCTAAATCCTAGACCCAAACACCTTACATCAGTTGCGGCTTCAGCTCCTTTGGGTCGATCTGTGAGGATGATGTAGGACCCAGAGTAGGCCCTTATTCTCTTTTTTTGGGTTTAGGGATTTAGGATTTAGGGTTTAGGGTTTAGGGATTTAGGGTTTAGGGATCCCTTAAGAAGATCCATTAGGACCAAGAAGGGGTACCCTAAACCTAAATCCTAAGCCCTAAACCCTAAACCCTAAACGCTTGTTGTACCTACGTTACTCTTGGGTCTAGATGAACACTTCGACTCCAGCGGATTGGGCCCCTTGTTGTTGAGGGGTTCAAAAGGATTAGGGGGTTCAGGGTTTAGAGTTTACGGTTTAGGGTTTGGGGTTTAGGGTTTAGGGTGTGGGTCTGAGGGCCATGTGCAGCACGCTTATGAAGCACACGTGAGAAGGCCGAAAGAGTGGGGGGGGGGACGGGGTCCGATTGCCAAATCCCCTTAAACCCCTAAGCTCCTAAACCCCTAAACCCCCAAAGCCCCTAAGACGTAAGACTCCTAAACCCTGAACCCTGGTTCTAAAACCTGTAAGCCCCAAAACCCCCAAACCCCCCAAGCCCTAAATCTCTAACCCTGAACCCTAAACCCTAAACCCGAACCCTAAACCCTGAACCCTAAGAATCTAAACGGCCCTGAGCCTCAACCCTCAACCTTCAACCTCAACCCTCAACCCTCAACCCTCAACCCTAAACCCTAAACCCTTCAGTTTCTAAATTCAGCTCACAGAGTGGCCCTCTTGGGAAAAGGCGAAGCCGGACGCGCCGACGCTGCGCTGGGTTCCCAAGAGCCTGTGCTGCAAGGGATGCAGTGGACTTAGGACTTGGACATTGAAGGGTTTAGGGTTTAGGGTTTAGGGTTTAGGGTTTAGGGTTTAGGGTTTAGGGTTTAGGGTTTAGGGTTTAGGGTTTGGGGGGTTTGGAGTTTGGGGTTTGGGGTTCAGGCCCGAAACGCTAAACCAGACTCCATCCTGAACCCACGACTATATAAGCACCTATGTTTTTTTGTTGTTGTTTTTTGTCGAGGGTTTAGGGGTAGGGTTGAGGGCTAGGGTTTATCTCACTATTCCGGGGCAGCCCCAAACAATATTAATTAGGGTTTAGGGTTTGGAGTTTAGGGTTATTCATTGGGGCTATAAGGGCTTTGGGCAGAAATTCTTTTGCAACTCCCATATACCCTGAACCCTAAACCCTAAACCCTAAACCCTAAACCCTAAACCCTAAACCCTAAACCCTAAACCCTAAACCCTAAACCCTAAAACCCTAAACCCTAACCCTATAGACCCTATGGCCGCAACCCGGCGCCTCTGCAAAAATGGCTTGAAACACCCGGCAGCGCCTTTTCCGTACCCTAAGAACCCAGAACCTAGGGCCCATACTATGCAAGTACCCGAAACCCTAAACCCCAAACCCTAAACCCTACACCCTAAACCCCAAACCCTAAACCCTAAACCCCAAACCCTAACCCCAAACCCCAAGCCCTAAACTCCAAACCCTAAACCCCAAACCCTAAACCCCAAACCCCCAAACCCTAAACCCGAAGATCAGCACCAGGAAGCAGCCGGCGGATCTCCACGAGACCGCGACGGAGGTCTCCACTGTCACTTAGTAGCTGAGTGAGCACACTTTACACTTTTGGGGTTTAGGGTTTAGGGTATAGAACTGAAAGTTTACACTTTTTTGGGGCTTATGAACTCCGCAACTAAGGTCATCTCCGGCCACAGCACGGCCGCACGGCGGAGGTTAAGCGTGTTGGGACTAGGGTTTAGGTTTGTAGGGGTTTAGGGTTCAGGGTTTAGGGCTTTAGGGGTTTTGGGTTTTGGAGTTCTAGGTTTAGGTTTGGGGTTTGGGGTTCAGGGTTTAGGGTTTTAGGGTCCAGGGCTGTAGCGTAACGAACCTGAAACCTGAAACCTCAGGGCGGCAAGTCTTACTAAACGCAGGACCCCAGACATGTCAGCCAAGGTGGTGGTATCCGAAAAATTGAGGGGGGGGGGGGGGGTACCTTCTTGGGGTACCTTTGGGGATGTTCCCCCTTATACTAACAGCCCTATTAAGGACTGTTAGTATAAGGGGGAACATCCCAAGGTCCCTAAACCCTAAACCCTAAACCCTAAACCCTAAACCCTAAACCCTAAACCCTAAACCCTAAAACCCTAAACCCTAAACCCTAAACCCTAAACCCTAAACCCTACCCAAGGTACCTTTTTATAATGGAATCCTTATAATAAGGCAATATGGTACCCCCAATCAGGTACCGCCAACTTGGGGTCCATGTTGGGGGTTTAGGGTTTAGGGGTTTAGGGGTTTAGGGTTTAGGGGTTTAGGGGTTTAGGGTTTAGGGTTTAGGGTTTAGGGTTTAGGGTTTAGGGTTTAGGGTTTAGGGCTACTTTCGTAAGCCGGCGCGCGGAGGTCAAGCCGCGCTGGACATGGAGGGCGCAGCAGAGCGCTGCCGAGCAGACCCCTGACGCCCGACTCTTTGTTTACGTGGTGGGGGTTTAGGGTTTAGGGTTTAGGGTTTAGGGTTTAGGGTTTAGGGTTTAGGGTTTAGGATTTTCGAAATTTCATAGAGCGCCGATGACTCATAGAGGGTTTAGGGCCTCGAGGGGTTTTGGGGGTTTGGGGGTTTGTTGGTTTAGGGTTTAGGGCTTGGGGTTTAGGGTTTAGGGTTTGGGGTTTAGGGTTTAGGGTTTGGGGTTTGGGGTTTAGTTCAGGGCTTAGGGTTTTCGAAAATGGGGGTACCAATGTTGGGTGGTCCCTTCAAAGGGGATGCAATTCTATTTGGGGTCTAAACGGAGAACCCCCTATTTGGGGAAATACTCAGGTACTGTAGCCCAGTGGTACCCGTTTCCCCTCCTTTTCTCTTTGGTTCAGGGGTTCCCCTACAAAGTAACCAACCCGAAACGAGGGTGCCCTTGTTATAATATGGGGGTTTCCGAAATTCGGGGTACCTTCTTGGGGTCCTTAGTAAAAGGGAATCCTACTATTTGGGGGTCTATATTCGGGGTCTCTCTTATTCTTGTAAACCCCCATGCGGTTACTAACTCCTTGAACACCCTAAGCCCCGAACACAACAGTACGAACCCCAAAGCCCTAAACCCTGCTTGGAGGTTCAGGGGTACATACAACCCCAATCATAACTGTACTTATATGCCCTGAGGTCCCCTAAGTAGGGTATAAATAGACTTGCATCTGGGGTAGCCCTAAACCCTAAACCCTAAACCCTAAACCCTAAACCCTAAACCCTAAACCCTAAACCCTAAACCCCCTAGGCAAAAATCAGGCACCGGCCCTTCGCAGTCGCAGCCATCCGCCCCAGCTCCGGGTGTCGGCGCCCCCACCGCCCCCACCACAGCAGCCGCTCGCAGCGATTTGTTGCTGGGGCTTCTTTTGAGGGTTTAGGGTTTAGGGTTTAGGGTTTAGGGTTGGGGTTTAGTTTAGCGTCCGGCCGTGTGATGCATGGGATCATCTGCTTAGCGTTTAGTACAGAGTTCAGGGTTTAGGGTTTGCTTTAAGGGGGCTTGCGCGGTGTAAGGGTGGTGAAAAAAGGGGTGTGGGGGCCAAAGCCCCCAAAGCCCCTGAACCCCCTCAACCCCAAACCCAAACCCCCTAATTAAACACCCTAATCATCCTAAACCCCTAAGCCCCTAAAGCCCAAACGCAAGCCCCTAAACCCCTAAACACCCTAAACCCTGAAGCCCCTCAACCCTAACCCGGAACCCCACAACCCTAAACCCGAAACCCTAAACCCTAAACCCCAAACCCTAAACCCTAAACCCTAAACCCTAAACCCACACCCCCTACCCGTCCGAGGCTCCAGGAAGCTCCCAGGCCTCCACGCCGGACCCGGGCGCAGGCTGGGAGCGTGGACTTCTTGGGATTTCAGGGTTTTGGAGGGGTTTAGGGTTTAGGGTTTAGGGTTCAGGGTTCAGGGTTTAGGGTTTACAGCACCCTAAACCCCTAAGCCCTAAACCCTAAACCCTAAGGGCAAGCCTGGAAATTTGTACGCGGTATCCGTAGGGTCTTCATCCGGAAGACATGTGAGTCCCCGAAACCCTAAACCCTCAAGAGCCCTAGAACCTTGGGGATGACATGAAAACCCAAGAGGGTTTAGGGTTTAGGGTTTAGGGTTCATGTACCTTAATAAGAATTCTAGTAGAATGGGTATAATACTGGGTATATGACTTCATTCTAGGGTTCATTTGGTCCTCTAAGGAACCGTAAACCCCCTCCCAACTCAACTCTAAACCCCTAAACCCACCCCTCAACACCTCACACGCCTGAACCCCTAAATTTTTGGAATGCCAAACCCAGAACCCTAAACCCCAAACCCCAAACCCTAAACCCTAACCCTAATAAACCCTACTTCTTGGGAGGATTGGCCCCTGGCCATCGGCGCACCACCGCCCCGCCCCCTGCGGCGGGACGCTGCTGTACTGGGCGAGCTGCCCCAGGAAATGCAAGGCCGAAGGCTTTAGGCTTTGGGAGGTTTAGGGGTAAGGTGCTAGGGGTTTAGGGGTTTGGCGTTTAGGATGTTTAAGGTTTAGGCTTCAGGGTTTAGGGGGGTTTTGGGTTTAGGCTTCAGGGTTTGGGGTTCGAAGGTTCAGGGTTTAGAGTATAGTGGGGTTTCGGGTTTGGGGTTTAGGGTGTTTAAGGCCAGGGTTTTTATAGTATTGTTACATAGGGACCATAAGGGAATACTGTTAGTAATTCTTCCGATTCCTAGGTTACCCCAAGTATCCGTAAGCTCGCGTATGACATCTGCAGCTGCCAATGCAAAATCCGAAGCCGCAGAGCTAAAGAATGGCACAAAGGAGCGTAGGTGCAGGAACCAGTGACTTTCCAAAACGCTTAAATGCATTAACCTCCCAAACACCTTAAATCCCCCCCAAATGCCTCCCTAGATTAGGGGGTTTACGAAAATGAGGGACCCCGAATATAGATCCCCAACTACTAGGATTCCCTTATCATAAGGACCCCAATAAGGTACGCCTTTTTTCGGAAACCCTAAACCCTCAACCCTAAACCCTAAGCCCTAAACCCTCAACCCTTACAATAAGGACCCCAAATAAGGTACCCCCCTTTAGGGTTTCTACACCCGACCCCTGAACCCATCCTGCAGGCAGCGGGGTCTCCTACTACCCGCGGCCAAGGTGCGGGTGGGGTGGCAAAGCATCGGTTTGTGAAAGGTTTAGGGTTCAGGGTTCAGGGTTCAGGGTTCAGGGTTTAGGGTTTAGGGTTTAGGGTTTAGGGTTCAGGGCAGGGGTTTGCGGTGCTGGGGCACAGGCAAGTTGTGTTGCATATGGTCAGAATGATTGTTCAATTTGATTTCCGCTTCTGGCTGAAATTTCCCTCGACTGGCGCGTATATGTCGCAAGAGCGACCCACCCATAAAGCAGCACCCGCCACGCTGATCTCGCTTACTAGCAGCATTGCTTCGGGATGCGTTGTACCGCCCGAAGACCATACCATGCATATAATATAGCGGTCGGGGATAAATAATACCCCAAAACAAAAACTTAAACCTAAAACCAAAACCCTAAACCCTAAACCCTAAACCCTAAAGCCTAAACCCTAAACCCTAAACCCTATTCATTGTTGCGGCCCCTTTGTTACGACGTCCCTGCCAGCTCTTGAGCCTAAGCCCTGACCCTTGATCCATCGACAGTTGCTTAGGGCCTTTTTTTTGAGCCAGAAGAAGAGCCCTAGAAGAATAAAAAGAGCACATTCCTGAACGGACAGCGCATCCACGTTGAATCGCTTGCGAATGCCCCCCCATACTTCTCAGGATTCTCAGGATTCCTGCCTGCAGTGATTCTAAGAGGCGCGCCCTCCAGGGAGCAGCTGCGTGCAACGCCTGTTTGGCTCAAGGAAGTGTTGTGCACGACAGTCTTGAGGGCAGTGGCCACCCCCTTTTCCGGTGCAGCCTCCTCTCCATGGTGCTGGACTTCCAGTGGCTGCGAAGCATCTTGGCAAGCGCCACATGGGCTCAAGTGAGTGCCTTGGTCTCAGCCGGTGTGGTTGGCCAGCTGCTGTGGAGTCACTATGGCATTCTCCTGAACCGGAGGCTTCCTCCGCATGACTTGGGCGCCCCGCTGCGGGGCCACACCCTGGAGATCTTCAAGCAGTCCTTCGACGCGTGGGCGGCGCGGATGATGGCAGGAAGGAAGGTGCTGCTGTCGCACTACTTCTCCTCTCATGTCATCCTTGTCCGGCATGAGGTCTACATGGAGCACATCAACCGTGCCGAGAGGAACGGGAAGCTCTGTCCACTCCTGCCGCCCAGCGTCCAGCGCCTGAACGGGGAGCACAGCGTGATCAACCTGCCGGGAGGGAAAGGCCATCAGAAGCACCATCGCCTCCGCCAGAAGATTCTTTCAAGCTTGGGGCCGAAGTACGTCCTGAGCCTGATTCTAGGATGCCCAGTGGTGCCCTTATTCCCTTTTTGGTAGGTTTAGGTTCCCTTATAAACCCCTTCAAGCAAAAAAGGGCACCCGTTTTCATCCTAGGTTACTGGGCAACCTAGGATTCCAGAGATTGCTCATCTGGTGCGGCAGACACTTGACGAAATGGTGGATGAAAGCGCCAGGAAAGGTTTTGCGACCTTCGAAGCCCCAGCAAGTCGATTGGCCGGCCGTGTCGCTGTGCTTCCCATCGTGGCGGGCTTGGAGGAAGCAGAGCAAAATCGGTTTGAGGCACTGCTGGACGAGGTCTTGAAAGGCGTAGCAGCTGAATGAGTACACTTTATAATTACACTTTTTAGTCTACCAAGATACCTTAATCCCTACAGATAGAACTGAAAGTGTACCCTTTTTTGGGGGCTTACATGAACTCAGCAGCTAAGAAGGCTTTGTCTCCACTCCCATCGATCTCGGCCGCTTCTCTGCCTTCGGCCGGGCGATGCAGGCGCGCCGCGAGGTTTGTCAGATGGTTGCCGGGGTGATGTCCAGCCCACGGACCCACCGCCAGAACATTGTGGCAGATTCTTGGTAGCTGAGTGAGCACACTTTGCACCTATTGGGGTACGATAACCCCCCTGTAGAGCTAAAGGTGTACACTTTTTTGGGGCTTATGAATCAGCAACTAAGGATTTGATGAAGGATTCCGAGCATGGGCAGGGCTTCTCTATGGAGGAGATCTCGGACACCGTCTTCACTCTCCTCCTCGGGGGAAAGTTGGCCACAAAAGAAGCGCTGCCTTCCCTCATGGTGCAGTTGCACAAGCACCGCAGCTGGGTGGGGAGGCTAGCAGACGAGGCTGCCGCGTCTGCCTCGCTCGACATGCAGGGCGTGGAGGAGGACTCCGTGACGCTCCGGGTGGTTCGCGAGGCCTTGCGCATGAGGCCCCCTGCGACCTTGCGCCGGGTGAACTACGAGAGCGCGATGGATTTGGGGCCACACGGTGTGATTCCAAAGGCTTCTTGGTGGCCCAGTGGTACCCTTTACCCTTTTTTTTGGTTCCTGGTTCCCTTATAAAGTAACAGGGTGCCCTAGACCCTAAACCCTAAACCCTAAACCCTAAACCCTTATTGTAAGATGGTTACTGGGCTACTAAGGCCTGCCCCATGGCTGTATACTTGTCGCCGCCCAGCACAGACCGGGAGGCAGACTTCGAGCCGGACCGGTGGCAAGACAAGGAGCTCTTGAAGGGGTTTAGGGTGTAGGGTTTCGGGCTTATAAGGTTTAGGGTTTATAGGGTTTATAGGGTTTAGGGTTTGGGGTTTAGGGTTTAGGGTTTAGGGTTTAGGGTTTAGGGTTTGGGGTTTAGGGTCTAGGGCAAGACAAGGCGCTCTTGAAGCACTTCCTCGTCTTCGGTGGTTCCCAGCCACATGCCTGCATCGGCAGACATCTGGCCATGGTGGAGCTGCAACTTAGGGGTTCTTGGAAAATGTTTAACTGCCGGGTTTAGGGTTTAGGGTTTAGGGTTTAGGGTTTAGGGTTTAGAGTTTAGGGTTTAGGGTTTAGGGTTTAGGGTTTAGGGTTTAGGGTTCCTAAGAGACAGCTAAATACATCATTTTTGCGAGGGTTCCAAGTTCAGCATAGGCAAGTCTTTGCACGGATCCTCTGCAAGGAGTACGACTTCCAGGTACTGGATACGACTGAGGTCGTGAATGCCGAGAACCCTTTGGCCATGTCCTACAGGGGCGGCTGCAAGGTCAACATCTCGCGAAAGTGAGCCATGCTCACGAGGCTGAGCACGCTTAGCAACAGCATGTCAGTGTACAGCACTAATTAACAGGTTTAGGGTTTAGGGTTTAGGGCTTAGGGTGCACTAAGGGTTTGCAGACGTTCCTCTGTACAGACTGGGCAAGTCTGCGAGAGAACCGCTTGTAGGCAAGACTTCGCAGGACCCGCGAGCTGAAACCGGATTGCCACAAGCAGCTGGGCGGGAGGAGTTCTGAGGAGTTCACTTGAACGAATCTGGTCTTCCTAAACCCTAAACCCTAAACCCTAAACCCTAAACCCTAAACCCTAAACCCTACGCAGGGATAGTTACATGTAGGGGGAGGGCCTTTTCTGGGGGCCTCAAGGCCGCGAAGCCCTAAACACCTCGAGGTCCCTGCAGCCCCACCCTGGGTGGCTTGAGGATGTCGGGTGTAGGAAAGGGGGTTTAGGGTACGGGGGGACAACCAGGGAAGGAAACCAACTCCCCTAATCGCCCTGAACCTATATTCCCCAGATCGAACCAAGAAACAAACGAGAACACGGATAAGAGCAACCCAGGGGGGAAGGAAAGGGGGAAAGAATCCACACCCTTACCAAACCCTAAGAACCCAGGCACTACTTTTTGAACTTGTGGCTTTCTGTCCAAGCCCATCTTGAGCCAAACATGTTATCCGGGTTCATTAACCCTTCCAACTCTCAACACTAACTCTTTTCTACAATACCAGTTGCAGCTCCGCACTCCCCCTGTCCTAGGATTTCCTAGGACACATTGGAGGTGCAGACCTTTGGCCAAAAACTGCCATTAGGGCAGCAGCCAGCTGCTTGAAATGCACAATATGGTTTTACGTCTACCAGGACGAAATTATAGCACATTGGCTAAATCCACTAACCATAGAGAATCTTTTTTCACCATGATCCTCTCATCACTGAAGACTCCTTGGCCTTCTTCACCACAAACCGTGGTCTTCGCTACGCGAAAAGCTACTGACTTCTACTATCAGGGATTTCCATACCCTTAATAGTAACCACCACATTTGTCAGCACATTGGCTGTTCCAGCGCACCTGTCTCCAGAAAGAGAAAAACCATCCCTTCATCCATACCATCCAATCACTTCTTTTTCCGATTGTTGGCAATCTTGAGGTGAAGTTGCAGCAGAATATACTCCAGGTCCGAAACTGCAAGAACAGGATCCTGTACGCCCCTTTGAATTGAGGATACCAATCCTTCTCTTTTTGCGTCCTCAATCGCTTGGCAAGATTGACCCAGCTCTGCACTCACAGCTGTAGACGCTTGCGCATCCACATCAGGAGGACGATCCTTTTCCTCAGGACCTTTCACCACCACCACTTCTCCCTTTTTGGGACTCTGACTTTTCTCCTTCTTCTTCGCCTTTCCACCGACGTTTGACTTTGTGCGCATTTTCGAGGCTTTTTCCCCTGCAGAAACCGCCGCATTGGATGATGATCCACTCTTCTCAATGGTCGCCGGCATCTTCTTCGGCTTTGGAACCAGGAGAGTGTAAGGATCTTCGATAACTGCAGTTTTCCTCTTCTTTTTAACCTTTTTTGCCTCCTCCTCAACGGCAACCTCCGTCTCAGAAGTCTCAACCACCTCCTTTTCGGCAGGAATATCTTTGCTGGACTCCCTTTCTAGGGACCTCTTCTTGCCCCTTTTGGGATCTTTTTCTTCTTCCACGTTGGCTCGCTCGAACCATATCCTCAGGTCATTGACCCATTCTTCCACCTCCTCGAGCGAAACCTCATACGACTTCACTACTTCGTGAAGTTCCAGCACGGTCAACATACCAGTGGTCCACGAAACCCATTCTTGATCCATTTGGTCAGTATCTCCAGTGAACTTCAGGAGTTTGAACAATGGGTCCGCCTCTGCTCGAGCCAAATCTGGCTTGCCATTGGACAGAAATGAAATCGCCTCCATCAACAGTTCCGTCATTTTGGTATCATCGTCATAAACCATAAAATCCTCCTCACCATCATCGAACTGTTCAGGAGAGATCTCCTTTTCACCACCATTTGCACCAGAACTTCTCCTTGGACCATCCCTTGGGGGCGTCCTTGGAGACCTTGGCCTCTGTTCATCCAGCGGAACACCATGCTCGAAGACACACCTGTCACCAAAACGACACTTCCCAGACCGAGCAAACTGGATGCACCTCACACCAGTTGCATCATGCGAGAACTCACAATCCTTTCCAGCGAAACAGTCTCTCCCTGCCACATAGTATTTGCACCAATACGAATGTAGCACCACATCATCTTCCGAATGGATGAATTTGCAGTCTTCACCAAATTTGCAGCGATCTTTCCCCTTGCCGAACCAATAGCAGAAGCCTTTCTTCCTCTTCTCCAAGCGCTCTGCCTCGTACCGGTCCATAGGGTGATTCTGCTCTACATGAACATTGCCATGTACCTGGGAACTGCTCCCTTCACCCAAAGTGCTATCAGTATTTGATGCTTGGAGTACAGCTGGAAAACCTGGCCTTGGTCCTACCACCTTCATGATTGGTTTTCCGCCAGCTCCTGAGCCATGCTGAGACGATCCAAAAACATTGAACATCTTCGTGAAGGCCTTTCTAGTGCCAATCTTCTGCACCCTTTTGATTGGACATTTCATTGCTCCAACCTTGCATCCAGATGCGTTCAAACGACACAACCTCCTATACCCAGCTCTATATCCCTTCTTCCAAAGAGCCATAAGAATTTTAGAGGCAGTAACATTCTCCACCTCTACCTTTTCCAATGGTCCCTCACTTCCCGGAACAAACCCATCCATATCTGAAGACCTTTCCATCTTTTTTGACACCACTTCGTCGAGGTAGTCTTCCGAGATCCAGGGTAAGTTCCTCTTAGAGGAAGGATTGTCATCATTGCTTGGTCCTTCACCAGGATACCCTTTTGTGCTGTCAAAGATCTTACCAGTAGTGCGGTCCTGCATAGAGAAATTGGAAGCAACGCGAGAGTACACTGACCACAAGAAAATCCTTGTGCCCGCCAGTCTTGACGACCCACTGGATGTCTCCTCTTCCGGAGAGACTTCTGGCGCTTTGCCATCCCTTCCAGTGTCACCAAGTGTCTCACCTCCAGCATCTTCAATGGGAATAAGGGATTCATTGTTCCCTTGATCTAGTACCGCATCTTGTTGATCGGGGATCTCCAGCACCATTCCTGTAGGATCCACTTCCTCATCAGCATCGTCGTCCATTCTTCTCCAGAGAACCTCCAATTGATTAGCGCAAGTCGCCGCCTGAAGGAACTCCATCATTTGGTCCCTCCCGTGCTGCCAGAGAAATTCGGAATTCACCACTGTCCCTTGGCCTCCTAGTCTAAGGAATGGAGCGACCAGATTGGCTACCCTTGCCATAAGTTCCACATGAACTTCCATGCCTGGACTGCGACTCCAATCATAGGCTATTGCCTCCATAGCAGTTCCAAACTTTTCAGTATTTCTGAATTCCTTTTCCAGGCCAGGAGAAAGCAGCGCACCCATCACCGAAAGAGGATAATTTCCCACCACCGGCAAGCACGGATCTTCATGGAACGAATGATGCAAATCACCGTAGTGTCCTTGATCTCTCCTTTCAAAAAGGAGTCTCCCAGTATTCAACTGGGCATTCAGTTCATCCACTTGAACCATTTCAGCACATATTCTCTGTGCCGCAGTCGCTATTGCCGACCAGAGAGCACGATCTGCCAACCCACGACGCATAACCCACATAGTTGTCGCCGACTGAATCAGTGTACCAGGGTCATATGCCATGACCACCAATGCACCTCATCCATTCTCTGATCAGTATCATCTTCCAATGCCAGGTTCAAATCCTGTTCGCTTGCACCTTCAGATGACATGCTAATAACCAAGTTTCGATCCATTTTATTGGATCCCTTCTGATAGTCCTTGTGCCCCACAGGCAACTTGCCGACAGCAACCTTCCAATAAATCCGAGTCAGAAGACCTTTAACCAGCAATTGCTGAGGAACATTCTTCACCGGACGAACATCCAATATCTTCGCACCATCACCACGGAGTTCATTGCTCCCACCTTCTCCTTCGTTTTGGTCAGTCTCCTCGCCAGGAATTTGCACTGCTCCTTCCAGCGCCGTCTCCTGTCCAGCCACTTCTTGCCCAGGAAGAACTTGAGCGCCTTCAGATACATTCACCTGTCCAGCAACACCTTGCCCAGGTAAAACCTCATCCGTGGAGCCCACCGCCAGCGAACCAACCATAACTGAACCATCCCTTGCTCTTTTTTGAGACTGTTCAGTTCGACGAGAAGGTTGTGGTAGCGAAAAAACTTGTGAAGTCACTTCTTGGCGGGTCTCCCCCCGCGACGCTTTGTCGCGCCCTTCGCCAAGGTGAACCGATTTTTTCGGCCCGTCATTGGGGCCTGAAGAACCACCGCATGCCACGAATCGCAGTTCTCTGTGAATCCCTTTCTTGCAAGAAGATTTCCTTCAGGCGTTGTGCGGCATTGGTCTCCTCCTCGCTTGAATCGCTTGAGGAAGCGGCATACGAGACCAAAGCCTCCGCCTGTTCATCATCATCCACCACATCTGCCCACGCTCTGCTGAACCGATACGACAACCCACCACGAGGCTTCAGTTCCAGTGGCTTCGGCTTTTCCACCACTTCCGCCGGTTGCACTCGTCGTTGTGACCGAGAGCGCGGCACCTGTCGCACCTGTTTTTTGTCCAGCAAGGGCCTTCCCCTTCTCACAGGGTTTGATCTTGACCGATACTTTTTTGTTGGCGGGTTCAACGGCGGCATTCCAACTCCCACCAACTGCAGCTTCTGTACGCACAGCGGAGACCTCTGCGCAAGCGTCCAAGCATCACGGTACCTGACCTTATCAAAAAGCTCCCGATAGGAGCCTCTCGGCATGGTTTTTGCACCGGAGTCTTCAGCTTCACGCACCTGAGTGAGGGTTCGCACTGCCGCTCTTCCAGTTCCTTTGCTCCCAGAAGATTGTTGTACCCGTACAGATGCATCGGAAGGAACTGCTTTTTCCGGTCCTCCCGGACGATATCGGACATCACCAACCAATTGCAGAATTTTGCATGCGGTCACTTTGTTGATCCCTTTGTCAACCAAATCTTCCACAAAGATGAACTCTTGCAAGTCCGACACATTGGTCACACCAAGTGTAATCATCACCTCACTTACATGAGGGGTATACACCCACAGGTGTTCGTTGCGAGCCATCCAATTTTCAATTGGCTCCTCCGGATTTTGAAGCCGAGTACCAGTGGATTCAGCCACCGAATTCTTTTGTTCATCAGCTTCTGCTTCATCCAGAATACCTTTTTCACCTTCTTTTTGTGACACATTGGTCATTTGCAGCGCTTTTGGTGCCGAGGATGAGGAAGATTCAGCTCCCCCACTCGCAGGTGGCTGAAAAGTGCTTCTGTCCGAAATTTCCCATCCTCTCTCCTTTTCAAACCGGACCTGATTGGCCACCTGTACCAAGTGTTTCAGGAGCGTCAGCCGCTCATCTGACATCTCGTCGTGGGAGTACTTGCAGAAATTTGATCCTTTCCGGCAACGTCCTCTGAGGTAATAATCGAAACAGCAATGGTGGAACCCTGCGTCCCTTAGTGCCTTCCTGGAAGCATTGTCCCAAGATTTGCCGGGCTCCCAAGTCCCTTCCAATGCTATGTCATCGTTGTGACGATACCTGCATGTAGTCCCATATTTACAACCACCTTGATTGTAATACAGACACAGACGACCTTTTGGCTCACCCGACGTAGGTTCACCCTTTGATGCACCTTTGCCAAAATTGTACTTGGCCCGGAAGGCTAAATCCTCCCGCTCCTGCTGTGCCTCATCCACTGTACCTTCCTCTGTGGGAGGGTCACCGATGTTCCCATCCTCATCTTCAGCTTCTTGGCTGTTCTTTGGATCAGTTGACCCCCCTTCTGGCCAACCTTCACCATAACGACGATGCTCATAGGGACAACCATCACCATTGCGACACCTTCCCTTATTGAAGAACTTGCACAGTTTGCTGTATCCAGGTGACACAGTCTGTGGAGTCATGTGAGCCTTTTTGTACTGGTCAGGGTCCATGTAGGCTTCCATTGGCTTGTTCTCCCTTTTGCTCATGGATTGCACTGCACCATCAAGCTCCTGCAAAAATAGCTTGGTGTCCAACCAAAGCGCGTTCCAAAACTCATCTTCCCCTTGATTCAGCACCGTTGCCACCGCTTCACCCACAACTGGTCGAGTAAATCTCCTTTTTCTGCATGCCAGTTCGAAAAGCGCGTTGTGGTACTGTTTTCGGGAAAAAGTGGTTAACTTTCCCAAGCCTGTGCTTTCTGTACCATCAGGCTTCCAACCATCATTTTGCAAGATGCCATACGCGCGCCGAGCTTCCGCATTGAGGAATGCATGATCTGCAACACACTCCTGTAGCTCTTCCATTGGGCGACCCAACAGCATCCCAGTGATTTTTCCAACATAGGCCTCATCTTCGTTTCCATTCTCCAGAAGAGCTTTGTAGATCTTTTCTCCATAAAGTTGCCTTTCCTCTCGTTCTTCTGAGGATAACTCCTGTACCACAAGCTCTTCATCGGATTGCTCTTCCTCCTGTTTCCAGTCCCATTGACCGTTGGAATCTTGGTACCATTGACCAGCATACCATGAATCCGTCCACCACGTACTCCAGTCGCTGGGTTTCCATTTACGCAGCGTAGAAGAAGAGTCCTCCACGTCCTCTTCCAAAACCAGAAAGGTGTCCAAGATTATGGTACCATCATCTTCCACTCGTTTCACTGTTCCATTGACAGTATCACCAAATTTGAACTGATATGCATTGTTCCCTTCTGCAGGAACCAATACATTCACATCACCATGGTCCAAAAAGGCTCCATACCCATTGATGCAGCGCACTAGACCCATGATCTCATCTCCCTCTTGATAGCAATGTTTCCCAGGTGATTCCAAGGCTCCCGCTCGGGGCACTTTCTTTGCATGCTCTTCAGAAACCACCTCTGTATCATCGGCTCCTGGCGCATCCTTTGTCTTCACCTTTGGGTCACACTGCTCGTCCTGCTCCACGAGTCCCACAGGCTCATCTCCTTTGTGCTCCTGGATTTCAGGACCTCCCTTTTTTTCCGCCAAAGGCTTTGCCTCATCTGCTGCAGTTCGCTCGGTGTCGACTTCCGGCGAACTTCCAGACGGCAACACTTCTCCCTTCATGGGAGTGGACCCATCATTGGAGTCCTTTGTCACACCTTCTGCAGCAGGCAAATTTTCTTCCACTGCAGGGCGATTGAGTTGATCATCCACGGCAGGCACACTTTCTTCCACCGCAGGCTCCTTTGGTTCCATGGTTTCCAAAGGAGAATTGCCACCACCATTGACCACAGCTGCCTCATCGGCTCCGGTGTAGCCCTTGTCATTTCGTTCCTCGCGGCTAACTTCAGGTTGCACCAGTGCGTCCACCTGTGAACCTCCATCATCAGCTGCTGCGGAGACCTGCGCCCCATTGTTGCAGTCGCCCGTGGAACGTGACACCATATGCACCTCAACCCGTGCTTCCTTCGCACTCCAGGTACTATCTGGCGCATTGACCCGCGCATCATTGGCGCTCCAGGCCTCATTTTTCAGATCTTCCGTGTCTCCAGCTATTCCAGAAGCTTCTTTTTCCCCTTGAATGGCAGGATTCTTGGCACCAAACGAAGAGACCTCCTCAGTCGTAATGCACAACTTTTCCCTTCGTCATCCAAATCTCCAGGGCCATCTTCCTGAACGACAGGCACCACATCCACCACTCGCTCTTCTGCAGCCGACACAATTCCGATCTCCACATTGGGCATTTTTTCTTCTGGACCCACCGATTCCACCGCTGCCACACCCTCAGAAAGCGCCTCCATCTCTTCCCGATCCAGATGTTGAGCTTCAGCGATGTCTGCTCGGTTTCCAGAAATCCCCTCTTCATCAGGAGAACCCGAGGTCGGGGCGTCACCACCAGCCCTAGGACCGCTATCCCTGATAGTAGAGGAAAAATCTTTTTCACCTACACTATTTACACTACCCTGGATTGCCTTCGTAGACTCAGATGTCGGTGTAGTCGATGAAGGACCCAGTTCAGTCTCCACTTCCAGCCCATTGCCCGAAGGAGACCCAACCACGTTGTCGCTTTTCACCTTTTCCCCTACATCCGGCAGCGTCCACTTGCTTTCCTGCGTATCCAGGCAGTAGTAATACTGTCTCCCATCTTCGTGGAAGTGCCATTCCCACGTTGTCCCATCGCACGCTTCGATCAGATGCTCATCTTTCCGAAAACCATCCCTTTCAGAGACTTGACGCATCTCATCCTCTTCTTCTGACAACTGGCGCAACCTTTCAGCCTCCATCTGTAAGATCTCCTCTTCCCCCATGGCATATTCAGCAGTTGGCGCGGCTTCAAAGCTGTCCGCACCCTTCTGTTCGTAACCGCTTCCACCACCCAGGGAACTCGCCGAGGGATCCCCTTTAATCTTGTTCAGAGGCCTCCTGGCAGCTTGCAGCACTTCTCCACTCAGATTGGTCTGAGACCCTTGGTCAATCATTCGGCCCGAAGTCGAAGTAGACGGCTGGTACCCATGTTTGTGCAACACGCGTAAAACAGTCACCTCCATTTCACGGTCTATACCACCAGTCGCGTCCCAGCTCCTTTTTTCACCAGGCTTTGGCGATACAGAAACAGCACGTCCTTCAGCTTCAGCATTGCTAACCATATCCACATTGGGATTTATACCCACATTGGAGTATTCTGCAACCAAGGCTTCTTCCAGATGTTCTTCAGCGCCAGGCATCACCTCTTCCAGCACCGTCCTTTCACCCAGAGACTCAGCTGCACCGTTTCCAGCTCCACCATTCTGTCCACCATCCGAGGAAGGCTGGAGCCATCGTTTGGGAGAAGGCATTGCTTCTTAATCCCAAAAACCTTGAAAGAACACTTAACCGCAGGGAACCTAATTTGGGCTCATAACCTACGGGGGGACAACCAGGGAAGGAAACCAACTCCCCTAATCGCCCTGAACCTATATTCCCCAGATCGAACCAAGAAACAAACGAGAACACGGATAAGAGCAACCCAGGGGGGAAGGAAAGGGGGAAAGAATCCACACCCTTACCAAACCCTAAGAACCCAGGCACTACTTTTTGAACTTGTGGCTTTCTGTCCAAGCCCATCTTGAGCCAAACATGTTATCCGGGTTCATTAACCCTTCCAACTCTCAACACTAACTCTTTTCTACAATACCAGTTGCAGCTCCGCATAGGGTTTAGGGTTTGGGGTTTAGGGTTTAGGGTTTATAGGGTTTAGGGTTTAGGGTTTGGGGTTTAGGGTTTAGGGTGACCCGAAACCCACGCCGCAAACCCGAAGGGGGCGCATGCGCAGCCGCAGCAAGTCCCGGCAGCGCGCCGCCGAAGGCGGCGAGACTGAGGCAAGGGCACGCTGGACATATGGTTTAGGGTTTTAGGTTTAGGGTGTAGGGTTTAGGGTTTAGGGTTTGGGGTTTAGGGTGTATGGTCTAGGGTTTAATTAGGGTTTAGGTTTTATAGGAATAGGAAATATCTAGGGTTCAGAAAGTAGGGTTTAGGGTTCAGTGGTTTAGGAAGGTAGGAAATTAGGAAACTGGAGAAAGTTTTAGCATGCTTTAACTTTTAGCCATCCGCAGCCCATTCAAGTTGAGTTTCTAAAGACACCGTACACCTTAAGCCTTAAACCCTGACAAGACCACAAACGCCCTACTGACTTGTGTTCGGCCTTACAGCAAGCCTGTCACTTTCTGTAATCGTACAGAAGTACCCCTTGAGCCAAATTAAGTCCTCAATTCTATAATCCTACCCCTAAGATCCTAAAACCCTAAACCCTAAAAACCCTAAAAACCCTAAAGTCCAGCCTCCAAGGCAAAGTGAAAGAAGTTTCCGCACGCCCGTGCAGGCCCCGCGCTCGACTGCCGCAAAGTGGCCTTGGCCGTCTTGGCAGTGAGATTTCAAAAAAAGAGAAAGAAAGAGAAAGAGATGGAGAGAGCGAGAGACAGAGAAAGAGAAAGATAAAGAAAAAGAGAGAGAGAGAGAGCACTGGGAGGTACATCGGGACTGAATAACCCATGATAGAAAGATATGCCTCTATATATATATATACATACATACACGCATATATATATATGTATATATATATATATATTAATGAACATAGTATTTGAGTCATAAGCACGCAACTGGGATAGAACTGGTGACCCACGAAGCTGCGAGTCGAGCACGCTCCCCGCCTCCCCGCCCTATCCGACCCCTCCTTGTGCGTCCCGTTTGTCATAGTTGTTGCCCCCTAAACCCTAAACCCTAAACCCTAAACCCTAAACCCTAGTTAACCCTAAACCCTAAACCTGAGCCTAGGACACTGCCCTTCGGCGTTTATGAAAGTTGGGGTTCAGGGCGTGCTCTCCAAAGCCACGCCTCTATGTTTCATACTGAGGGCCAAGAGTTTGAATTGCAGCCGTTCGGGTATGGTTATAGGATTTAGGGTCTTGGGTTTAGGGTTGGGAATCGTGATGCGTTTTTAGCCCATTCTGTCACTGGGTTCTTGTTAAGGAGCTCTGTAACCATGGCAAGGTGGTGGAGGCATAGGCTTAGCTATCCCTCAGCCCTAAGCCCTACACCCCACACCCGGCAGTCCTAAACATCTCAACCCTTAAACCCAGGACCCTAAACTCTTCAACCCTGAACCCCTTAAACTTTAGACCCTTCAACCCTTAGCCCCTAAACCCTTCAAACCCCAAACCCTAAACCCTAACCCCTAAACCCTTTCTAGCCTTTAACCCCCTCAACCCTGAGCTCGGAGCCCTTCTAAGGCCGAAGCCTCACATCTGCCCACCTAACCCTACCTCATGGGTACTTATCACGCCGGTTGTATCGGTACTTATAAGCCAAGTAGGTTATTCAGTAGACGTATAAGTTGGGGTCATAAGTACCCATGAACCTCCAAGTAGACCAAAGCAAAGTCATTGGTGCAGAGTTTAGCGTGCAGGGTTTTTCATGGGTTCCCCTACTACCCCCCCCCCCCCCCCCCCTATGCTGTCCCTGCTGGGTTCCCCCCATCATGAAGGCAATCTAGGGATAATTACGCCTAATTAAGGTTATTTAAGGGGGGAACCTAGGGGGGGCAGTATCCCTAAACCCTAAACCCTAAACCCTAAACCCTAAACCCTAAACCCTAAACCCTAAACCCTAAACCCTAAACCCTAAACCCTACAAGTAGTATAGAGGGGGGTAGTAGGGGAACCCATGAGTTTAGGGGCATTAGGCTACAAGCTCAAAAGCTCCACCTAGGACTCGATTCACACGTTTCCGCGGGATGTCAAAGCCTGCAAGCCTCGAAGGCCTTGAAAGCCCTGCAACCTCTAAACCCCCTAAACCCCTAAACCCCTAAACCCCTAAACCCCTAAACCCCTAAACCCCTAAACCCCTAAACCCCTAAACCCCTAAACCCCTAAACCCCCTAAACCCCTAAACCCCTAAACCCCCTAAACCCCTAAACCCCTAAACCCCTAAACCCCTAAACCCTAAACCCCCTAAACCCCAAACCCTAAACCTTAAACCCTACAAAAACCCTCAACGAAAGTTCGGAGGCCGAAGCCCTGTAAACCCTCAGCCCTAGACTCCTAGCAGCCCAGTTCCTAAACACCCACCCCATGAACCCCGAAAACCGTAAGGCCCTCAGGCACCGCGAACCCTAAACCCTAAACCCTAAACCCTAAACCCTAAACCCTAAACCCTAAACCCTAAACCCTATCTCACCCTCAGACACTCCTAAGACATCCTAGAAGCTAAAGAAACCCTCGCCCAGGGCGTGAGGAAGAGCTCCGAAAGTTGATCAAGGCAGGGTTTAAGGTTTAGGGTTTAGGGTTTAGGGTTTAGGGTTTAGGGCTGAGGGCTTTTGTTGTATTACCAGTTGGATGGGGTTCAACGATTTTGGGGGTTAGGGTTTGAGGCTTGTAGGGATGTAGGGCTTTACGTGACTAGGGCCTTCGGGCCTGTAGGACTCTGACCCGTAAAACGTCCTGTATATACCCTAAACCCTAAACCCTAAACGCCCTAATCCCTGCGCTGTAGGGGCCGAAGCTAACCCCGCGCCCTCCCAAACCGAAAAGAAGGGGAAGCTCTCTAAGGAAGAGGAGCTGCTTGACATGCTTCACGAGCTGGAAGCCGACCTAGGGTTTAGGGTTTAGGGTTCAGGGTTTAGGTTTTAGGGTTGTGCCGCCGCTTTGTGACGGCATTTAGCTGGTGTTTTGAGGAAGCTTGAGAAGGATGACACCGGAGCCCTCCAGTGCGCTCTAATGACGGTCAGTCCACTCGAAAAGTTGTGTTGGGTGCCTCCACGGCCGGGGACGCACCTCAGAAGTTCAGCGCACGTGCCAGAGATTCCCTCAACTGGCGGGCAACAACCCCAAACCCTAAACCCCAAGCTCCCTTGAAACTAGGGCTTCCAGTGAAAATCACAGTGCCATGAAGCACCCTAAGCCCTAAACCCTAAACCCTAAGGACCCTAAGCCACCAAGTTCCAGCCCACCTTGGGCAGTACGCCAGTTTCGGACTGTCAGGGTTTGGGAGTCAGGGCGTAGGGTTTAGGGTTTAGGGTTTGGGGTTTAGGGGCGTAGGATTGGGGGGCTTAGCGTGCAGGGTTTCTATTCCTGACCCTTCCAGAACCCACGTTAAACTATCTTTAAAGCTCAACAGCATTACGTCTTCAGCATGACCTTTCTATATATATATATATATCCACCCCATAAACAAGGGTTTAGGGTTGAGGGTTTAGGGTTTAGGGTTAGGTTCTGCAAGATTAAGGGATGACGCAAGAATCCACCCGAACCGAGGGAAGTTGATCGTGCATTCGCCAGAGCTGAAACAGCCCCAAGCCATCCAGCCTTAAACGCTGTTGGGTTTAGGGTGTAGGGTTTAGGGTTTAGGGTTTAGGGTTTAGGGGTTTAGGGGTTTAGGGGTTTAGGGGTTTAGGGGTTTAGGGGTTTAGGGGTTTAGGGGTTTAGGGGTTTAGGGGTTTAGGGGTTTAGGGGTTTAGGGTTAGGGACCCGAAGGGCCTGGAGAAGTCTTCAAACTCGAGATCAGAAAGCGTCTAAGATGGACTCTTCGGTTGCCTCAACAACTAAGATATGGACCTCATGACTATTTATCATATGAAGCAGGGTTTATATTACTGTTTCTGGTGAGGGTATATAAGGTTCCCTTTTAATACTGGTGAGTGTATATATTGGGTGTCCTTTTGGGGTACAAGAAATATATACCCTACTTCATATGGCTCATGACGAAGTCCGCATGTTGAAATTTGGGGTAGCGGTAGCCATGATTGGAAGTTTCCCAAAGAAGGGGTACACCGAATCTACCCCGCAGTACTCTAATCCCACTCTAATCCGTATAATGGGAACCCGCAAGTAGGGCGCAACCCTGAATTCCCGCCCCACGTAAGATTTAAAAACTGACCCTAAACCCTGAACCCTAAACCCTAAACCCTAAACCCCAAACCCTAAACCCTAAACCCTAAACCCTAAACCCTAAACCCTCTTGGGCCAGCCCCCGAACTCAACTTCAACAGGAGGTGGAGGATGACTTGGGCCCGAAGAACGACCCGCCTCTCGGGTTCTCATATCGCTTCGGGTTTAGGGTTTAGGGTTTAGGGTTTAGGGTTTAGGGTTTAGGGTTTAGGGTTTAGGGTTTAGGGTTTAGGGTTTAGGGTTTAGGGTTTAGGGTCTAAGGTTTAGGGTTTACGGTTTAGGGTCTATAGGGTTTACGGTTTAGGGTCTAGGGTTTAGGGTTTGGGGTTTAGGGTTTAGGGTTTGGGGTTTAGGGTTCAGGGTTAAGTTTCTGTTTTGTTTATGGCGGGTGGGAGGGAGGAGGGTTTGGGGTTTACCTGGGACTCTGGGCACCCGCAGCTTTAAGGCTTGAAAAACCCTAAACCCTAAACCCTAAACCGTTGAACCCAGCAATTCGGGGGGGGGGGGGGGGGGGGAATGGCCTGGGAAACAATGACTAGTGACAAGCGCAGAAAGATGCAGAAGCCCGAAACCCTAAACCAACCATAAAAACCACTCAACCCAACACTCAGAGTCTGAATCTGCCTATATCCCCCTTGGGAATTACTTGTTATTTTGTTTAAATAAAACCTAAGAGGATATTAAACATGTTGTGTTTCTTAAGGAGCAAAGGGGAGTATAGCTGCTGGGGGGCTGAGATTCAGCCCGGGCACCCCATATCCCAAGATCAGGAGGTTGGGAAGCCTACAACCTAAGCCCTAGAAACTCTAAGCCCTTAACCTTATTCTACTAGGATGCCCAGTAGTACCCTTATTCCCTTTTTGGGGGCGTTTAGGTTCCCTTATGAACCCCTTTAAGCAAAAAAGGGCACCCTTTTAAAGCCTTGGTTACTGGGCAGCCTAGTCTAAACACGTAGTAAAAATCCAGAGCTGCGGTTTCGAGGATTCGCCGGCTCCGCAAGACAGTCCCGGGTCCGGAGAGGAGAAGCTTTTTCGTTGTCCTCGGGCTTTGCAGTCGGGTAGCAGGGATTTGGGCTGTAGAAGTTTTGGGCTTAGGGTTTAGGGTTGTGTAGTTGTAGGGTTTTTGGGCGTTTTGGAGTCTCGGGGACGCCAGGTGTTGGGCTGAAGGGCTTCAGGCCTTTTCGGGTGTCGGAGTCTAGGATGCCGGTTTCAGAAACCATTCCACCCTAAACCTTAAAACCCCTAACCCCGAAAGCCCTAAACCCTAAACACTCAATCCAAACTACCTCGGGCCTCCACTTATATCATATCCCCCTTTTGGGAAGTATTTTTATTCTTGTTCATATAAAATCCAAGAGGATAGAAAAAAAAACATTTGTTTACTAAGGTTCTAAGGGGAGTATAGCCACGTTCCAGGACCGCCTACGTCGAGGAAACCGGTCGGAAGGTCCGGGGAGCCAGGGCGTAGGCATTGGGGTATGGGGTTTGGGGTTTAGGGTGTAGGGATTTACTTTTTGGGGTTGAGGGTTCAGGATTTAGTGGTTTAGGGTTTGGGGTTGAGGGTTTTTGGGTGCAGGGATTGGGGGTTTTGGAGTTTACGGTTTCGGATGCCTTGAGGCAGAAACTGACCACAAATTCCTACAGCCCCTAATGCCGAACCCTTAACTACTATTTGCTTCAGAACCCCAAAAGAATAACACAAAATAATAGACTTTTTATTACCGTTAATAAGGAAGATAATCGATTTTCGGGGTTCGTAAGCAATCAGTAGTTCAAGCTATGACCCCTAAACCTTGGTCCTGGCAGCGGCTCCTTTGTCTTCATGTTCTTTCGCTTTTCAGAGCAAAGCCCGAAACCCTAAACACGAAACCCCAAACACAGTTTTTTTTCCAATTCTCTGGCTGAGCACTAGGCCTCAAAATGCCGGGGTCGAAAGGGAGCCCTGGTTTGCTTCAAGAACCCTCGGCAGGTTACTGTTGAGGGGTAGTTTTACTACGAAGAAGTGCGCAGCCACATAACTTCGGGTTCAGGGTTCTTTGAGCCTCAGGGTTTAGGGCCCATATAACTTCGGGTTCAGGGTCAGGTTTTTGGGGTTTGGGGTTTAGGGTTTAGGGTTTAGGGTTTAGGGTTTAGGGTTTAGGGTTTAGGGTTCAGGTTCTTGGGGTGTTGTGTAGCCAGCAGCCGCTGCCAGACGAGCTCGCACCGGCGCGTGCGGCGGGAGCCACGGGAGGCGCTCTGACAAGACTTGGGGGTTCTTAGGAACCCAATGATAACTGTACCAGGGTTTAGGGTTTAGGGTTTAGGGTTTGGGGTTTGGGGTTTAGGGTTTAGGGTTTAGGGTTTAGGGTTAGTCACCCAACTCTAACTGCACTTACAACCCAGTTATCACCCTATTGGGGTACTTAAGGGGTAGAATTAACTGCACTTACAACCCAGTTATCACCCTATTGGGGGTACTTAAGGAGTCTTATATGTGGATCACCCTATTGGGGTACTTAAGGGGTCTTATATGTGGGTTAGATTACTAAGCACCCCCGAACCTCCAAGGAGAAGTGTTTTGCAAGCTTTGGACCGCTTGGGGCGTTCGGGTTAGCGCTTTGGGGGGGAGGGCGGGGGGGTTTGCTGCAAGGCTTTTGGGGCTTGGGCTTTAGGAGAAGGGTTTAGGGTTTAGGTGTAGGGGCTTTCTGCCTTTCTTCGCGAAAAATTGGTGCGTTGGGACTAAGAGCCCTAAGCAACTCCCCTAACTTCTGCCTCCCCCCCCCCCCCCCCCGCCAAAAATAAAAAGGGTGGTCAACCTCGGGGCTAGGGTTTGATGGTCCGAAACAAACCCCTCAAAACCCCAAAACCCGAAACCCCCAACCCCGAACCCCGAGGCCCAACTCGCCTTCCGGAACAGGGCTCTTACCTGGAAGTTCATGGGTACCTTTAGCCCCGTTTAGAAGTCTAGAACCTGCTTGGCTTGTATGTGCAGTTAAGGGTTAGAAGTACCCATGAACCTCCAAGTGGGGGTTTCCGAAAATTGGTGTACCCTTTTGCGGGATTCCTAAAACAAAAAGAATAAATCCGAAACCAAAAACCCTTAATTTTAGAAATGCCGATGTAGGGCCAGGGACTGCTCCGCCCTGTCCAGGCCAAGGCCTTAGAGGCCGCCCCGCGAACAGTACGACCAGGTCGGCAGGGTGACAAGCCCTGAAGGTTTAGGAGGGTTTAGGGTTTAGGGTTTAGGGTTTGGGGTTTGGGGTTTGGGGTTTGGGGTTTAGGGTTTAGGGTTTAGGGTTAGGGTTTGGGGTTTTGGGTTTGGGGTTTGGGGTTTGGGGTTTAGGGTTTAAGTATATGTCTCGACCCTATGAAGCTACTACATTATAGGAACCCCTTTGAGGCCCAAGTATATACTTTATAGGCGCATGGACCCTTCGGCATGATGTGGCTTCTTTTTTTTTGCGTCTCGGAAACTGATGACTCGTTTACAGTCCCCATCAATTCCAGGCAACAAGGGCGGTTTGGGGTTGTTGGCGTTTAAGGTTCTGGACGAGCGAGAGGAAGGCGTGAGTGAGTGAGGGGTAAAGAACTGTGAAGTAACAGGGAGTGACAGAGACAGGCAGGGGGGGGGGGGGGGGGGGGCGGAGGCTGCATGCACGACTAGAAGCGCCTGCCGGCAAGAGCAGAATGTTTATGGATAGGATCCGCGTTGAGCTCGCGGCGGTGCCGGAACACCCAAACCCTAAACCCCTTGCAGCCCAAATGTCTTTTGCTAGCTGAAGTAATTCAGCGTAAGAAGAGCTGTGTGCCAGCCTCAGTGAGCAAACATACATGGAGATAATCCGACGTAATCCGAGTTATGTTGGCCAGCCCCGAACTCCTCGACGCAACTGGAGGATTCTTCTAATCAGGGTCCCCTTTTTGGCACCATTTCTACGCGTGCCCCTGAGACAATCGGAGAGTTCTGGGTGCAGCAAGGATGCCCCTAGTAGTAGGTTTATTGACTTCTTTAGATGGTAGCCCTAAACCCTGAACCTTAAACCCTAAACCCCGAAACTTCAACAGGTGCTTCTTCACTTCTTTGGAGCTGAAGGTTTCAGCAAATTTGTCGTAAAATATCAGGAGCTCGATGACCCTAAACCCTAAACCTTTTAGTTCAGGGAGTCCGATGAGATCTCAAAAAATAGCCCTCTTAGAGTAAAGAAGGTCACATGTTTGCTTTGCTCAAGGGATAGGGTGGTCTTCCCGGGTTGGTTATGTCAGAAGGAACATGCAGAGGCACGGAATCCTAGCGGCCAAGTTTCAGGTGAGTGAAAGTGCCCGACCAGACCCGATCCAAATTGACCATGTTTTGGCGGAGGGCTTGGCCAAGGCAGGCCTGGACGTGTGTGCTGGGGTTGCCAGGAAAGATCAAGGAGTACTTGACGGCAGTGCAAAGCCAGAACATTTCGGATCTGGAGTCTCGCGTGATTTGCCTCTTGCCACAGCAAACTCCGAAGCTTGTCGAGGCCCTGAAGTACCATTGGCAGAACTATACTAGGATGCCCAGTAGCACCCTTATTCCCTTTTTGGGGGTTTAGGTTCCCTTATGAACCCCTTTAAGCAAAAAAGGGCACCCTTTTTAAGCCTTGGTTACTGGGCAGCCTAGTATAAGAATGCTGAGTCCGGTGCTCCGATGAAGCTGTTCGGCAACCTAAACAGCCTGAACGGCCTAAGCCCTTTGAACCCTAAACCCTCTAAACCCTACACCCTTTGAGCCCTTAAAACCCTTTAAACCTTCAAACCCTTCAAGCGCTTCAAACCTTTTAAAAAACCCTGGACCCTAATTAATTAGCCCTAAACCCTACACCCTAAACTCTTGAAGACCTAAACCCTAAACCCTAAATCCTAAACCCTGTCAGCCCTGAGCCGCGAACCCTAAACCCTAAACCGAGCTAGCCGTAAACGGTTTAGGATTTAGGGTTTAGGGTTTAGGGTATAGGGTTTAGGGTTTAGGGTTTAGGGTTTAGGGTCTAGGGTTTAGGGTAAGCACTCATTGCAGAAGGCTCGGCAGCGTCCACAGAGCGTGAGGCGCGGATCCCCAGCTTCCGGCAGCGGACATTTGGGGGGGTTTTCGGGGTTGAAAGGGTCTTGGGTTTGGGGTTTGGGGTTTAGGGTTTAGGGTTTAGGGTTTAGGGTTTAGGGTTTGGGGTTTGGGGTTTCAGGGTTGAGCGTTTAGGGTTTAGGGTTTAGGGTTTGGGGTTTAGGGTTCTGGAGTGCCTAAGTACAATTCTAGAAGATCACGAATGACTTCCTTGGCCCTTCGGGGAAGCGACTTAGGGCAGCAGAGTTTAACAAGGGCCAGGGTTCGGGTTCTCCAGGGTTCGGCGTCTCCAGGGTTCGGGGTCTCCAGGAATCACCCTAAACCCTAAACCCTAAACCCTAAATCCCCTTCTGCGCTGAGCCCCTGAGGCCTTATAAGCCCTACGTAGACCTTCAGCTCCAAGCCTTCAAGAATGTTTGGAGCAATCCCGTCATGACTTCTGGAATGTCAGGCGACCTTGGGTTTAGGGTTTAGGGTTTAGGGTTTAGGGTTTAGGGTTTAGGGTTTAGGGTTTAGGGTTTAGGGTTTAGGGTTTAGGGTTTAGGGTTTAGGGTTTGGGTCATCATTGCATCCGATTTCTGATCTTTCGGACGCTGACTCGTAAGGCCACTACCAGCACTAGCACCCAAACTACCCTTGAACCCTAACCCCAAGGCTCCAAGGACTCTTGTTTTAAGGTTTTTGGGCTCAAATGCCTGATTACAAAAGGTTTTTGGGACCATGTTGAGCTTGAGGGTAATAGTAGGCTAAACCCCAAACCCTCAACCCTCAACCCTAAACCCTAACCCCAAAACCCCAAAACCCCAAAACCCCAAAACCCCAAAACCCCAAAACCCCAAAACCCCAAAACCCTAAACCCCATGCAGACCCTAAACCCTAAACCCCAGGCGCCGGCGCGTTCTGCGCGACTCGAAGACCTTAGGCGCTGGGGGCCGGTGCTGGGGTGTCGTAGGGCCGGGCCCAAGATTCTTACCCTAAGAGTCCGTGTCCCTACGTTTAGGGTTTAAGGTTTAGGGTTTCGGGTTTAGGGTTCAGGGTTTAGGGTTTCGGGTTTGCGCCCTAGAACTACAAAATGGGAACCCCTGTAAGGCCCGAGTATAATGTATAGTAGTACAGGTACAAGGACCCCTTGGTAAATGCATCAATTAAAGCATAAAGTATACAGGGGGTCGTCAGAATGAAGGCACCTACCTGGAAGTATGTAGGAGTCCTCATTACAAAAGGTGTCTTCTGTAAGTTAAGGCTCGTGGGCTTGCTTGGATGTTCCTGGGACTTCCCAACTGGTTTAGTTCGCGTTCTGGATACGTAAAGCTTCCGGAAATCTGCAAATTTCGAACCCAACGATCAGCCGCGCAGTCGCCTAGCATAAATATGTCGAGGCTGTCGTGGCTGAGCTATGAGTATCCTCAGGGTCCATGTACATAAACAGGCGCTTAAAAAGCACTCATTTCATCATGACTTCGGGGGCCTGAGTATATACTTGAAGGTTCATGGTACTTACTAACCACTTATAACTGTACTTCTAACTCTACTTATAATACTTATAATACCCCTAAAAGGCCTTATAGGGTGGTTCTTATCCCATGAACCTCCAAGTACTATTTCGGTACATGGACCCTCAGTCGCCATGAGCCACGCAGTCGTGCTTCGTGGCCCGGGTGCCTGGTTCCCTTCATGGGTTTCGAGTGGTGTTGGCGTTCGGGCACCGGCAAAACCTCAAAATGCTGCATAGGGACTTTGGGGCCAAAGTACATGATCATGAGGTACATGGACCCTTAGAGGAACCTCCACCTCTTCTGAAACCCTGAAGCTGCGTAGCCGTATAGTAGACATTCCCCATATATAAGCCTATGAACCCCCTCGCCCCGGCCAGTCGCCGGCTTCATACCCGGAGCCCTGGCTGTAGCTCCTTGTTACATTGTCTCCGGTGCCTAAAAAGAAATAACCCCAAACCCTAAACCCTAAACCCTAAACCCTAAACCCTAAACCCTAAACCCTTTCAAAAGCTGAGAGACCCCTGCAGGCGGGCTGCCGAAGTGGAGGCGGCCGCGCAGGCCGCGCAGGCCTGACCCATTCAATTCGCTTTCATGACGGGGGGGGGGTTTAGGGTTTAGGGTTTAGGGTTTAGGGTTTAGGGTTTAGGGTTTAGGGTTTAGGGTTTTCAGGTTTAGGGTCTATAGGGTTTTGGGTTTTTGGTTTAGGGCATAATTTTTGTTTGTGTCTTTGAAAGATATTTCGGTTCTGTCACTCTCTTTGGGGGGGTTCTCTGGATCTGCTTTCACGGGACATTCAGCACTGGTGCTTGCACGCTCTTCGGCGTAAACCCTAAACCTAAACGCTAAACCCTAGACCCTAAACCCTAAACCCTAAACCCTAAACCCTACTGTAACCCCTAAACCATATCCTCATCCTCATCTGCAGAAACTGGACCAGGGTCTCGGGTTCTGGTATCTACCTGGGCCCTGACGCTACTCGATGAAGGGTATAGAGTCTCAACTCTAAACCCTAGCCCTAAACCCTAAACCCCAAACCCTAAACCCTAAACCCCAAACCCTAAACCCCAAACCCTAAACCCTAAACCCTAAACCCCAAACCCCAAACCCTAAACCCTTAACCCTTGACCCTTAACCCTAAACCCTCAACCCTTAACCCTAAACCCTAAGCCCTAAACCCCAAGCCCTAAGGCCTATTCCCTGATCCCTAATCCCATCCACTCCCAAACGTGCCCGTCTGATGTGCGGTCCTGCAAGCAATGGTTGCCCTTCGGGTCCTTGTTAGCCCTACCTGTAGAGTATATACTTGGACCCTAAAGCCACTAAATAAGAACCCCATTAAGGCCCAAGTATATACTATGTAGGTACATGGACCCTTCCCCTTAAGGCTCCAAGGACTCTTATTTTAAGCTTTTTGGGCCCAAAGGAATTGTTATAAAGGTTGTTGTGTCGTTTTGAAGCCAAGGGTTAGGCAGGGTTCAGGGGTTTGGGCTACCCACAAGGAACATGTCGACACTGACAAGACGTTGAGCATCACATGTTGGCTCCGGTATGTTTACGTCTACGTGGTCCCGATCCGGGGCTTGCGTTCATCTGGGTTTAGGGTTTGGGGTTTAGGGTTTAGGGTTTAGGGGATCAGGGTATCTCCTGTACGCGTGCCTGCTTTCCATGTGTTAAAAACTGTTAGACTCGACTGTTAAGATCCTTTGCAATTTGGGGCCAGGAAGTAGGATGAGCCCGAGTCAACCTCTAAAACTCCTGCGAACTCTAACCCTAATAGCCCTAAACCCTAAACCCGAAACCCTTGTCAAAACCCTAAACCCTAAGCCCTAAGCCCTAAACCCTAAGCCCTATCACATCCGAGCCCACACCGTGATGAGGAGGCAGCGCTGGAGGAGGACGTGCTCGCTGGCCTGGGTCTCGAAGTGTCGCAGTGTCTTTTCGGTCTAGGGTTTAGGGTTTAGGGTTTAGGTTTTAGGGTTTAGGGTTTTAGGGTTTAGGGTTTAGGGTTTAGGGTTTAGGGTTTAGGGTTTAGGGTATGGGTGGTTGTCAAAATTATTGTCCCTTTGGGGGGTCCCAATATAGTATGGCACCAAATTTTTAGGGTTTCCCAAAAAGATCAGAATTTTGACAACCACCCATGCAGAGTTTTAGGTAGTAGGGGCTGAGGTTAGGGGTGAAGGCTTTGGGGGGTTAGTAAGGTGTCAGGTCTTAGAAATGTTCAGGGTTTAGCAGGGGGTGGGGGGTTTACTATGAGGCTTGAGTTCTTTGAAGCCGCCTCACAGCTTGCTTGTAGGTCACCAGCTGAAATTGCAAGGGTTGAGGGCTCTACTGTGCCTTAAAAGAGTCCCTGTCTTAGGGTTTCGGGTTCAGGGTTTAGGGCCCTGACGTGCCCTTAACGGCGCCCCTTGTTTTGGGGGGTTTGCTTTCCCTTTGGGATACTTGGTTTCCTTCCCTCAATCGTTGGGTTTATAGTCGGTTCTGATTTGGGGCTTCTGCTTCAGAGGGTTTAAGGAACCTGGCCCAGTTTGGTGCCCGGCGTTTTTCTTACCCTGAGCTTAAGGCCCTTCCTGCCGCGGGCCACTTGGAGGTCCGGTTTTTTTTGAGACCTCCTCAACACCTGCTCAGAAGACTCACAAGTGGTGGTCTTACCTACAGCTTCGTGGACGCCTGGGGACATGCCACCTCCCTGGCGGCTGCGGCCACAGCTGGTTCACGAACCTGGACAACAATCCGTCTGCCAGCAAGACTGGGCTTTTGAGTACTATACTCTAATACTTGTTTTTTGGTTTTGGATTCCCATTATAGCTACTTGTACCTAAAAAGTATATACTTCTTTTTTCTGGGTCTACTTCCAGAGGTAGGAAGACTGAGAAATGCCTTCAAGGAAGCCCACGCCCCTCAAGCTCCTGGCCGGGCAGGCTTGGAAGCCAACTTCAATTTTAATTTGCACCAGGTTGGCAACCTCAGGAAGCTCAAGCTCCTAAACCCTAAACCCTAAACCCTAAACCCTAAACCCTAAACCCTAAACCCTAAACCCTAAACCCTAAACCCTAAACCGAGGGGCAGGCTTGGGTTCCAGGCCCTGGGCCGCGTTCCTGGAGCCAGATTGGGTGCTCGACTGCAGACACTCCATGGGAGATGCAAGGAGACCCCCCCACGCGCATGATGAGCCCCTTAAACACCATGTGGGTTTAGGGTTTAGGGTTTAGGGTTTAGGGTTTAGGGTTTAGGGTTTAGGATATGATAGCCCCGATTACGGACTGTTAGTAAAAGGGGGAACCTCCTCACCCCAAACTCTAAAACAGTCTTTCTTCTTTGTGTGCTGCTTCACCCCCCCCCCCCCCCCCCCCTGCACTTGAAACCCAGCAGAAGCCGGATTTTGTTGCCCCAGAAAGACCATAACTAAATGCTGAGATTTGAAAGCAAGCCCCCACCCATACATTGTAAGAAACTCAAGCCTTACAGGCCCCATAAACCCTAGAAGCCCTACAGACCCATTTGAGCTTCGAAGCCCCATCATCCTAAGAACCTAAGCAACTCCCATAAACCTTATTTACACCCATTCAAACCCTGTAAACCCCATACAGCCTGCAAGCCCTATAAGCCGTATAAACCCATCTGGGCCTCTAAGCCCTAGAACCCTCAGAACCTAAGCAGCTCCCACGAACGTTGCTTACACCCATTCAAAACCTGCAAACACCATAAACCCTATATGCCCTATAAACCCATTTGGGCCTTTAAGCCCCAGCTCCCGAAAAACCTAAGCAACTCCATGTTTACTAACCCTAAACCCTTAACCCTAAAACATAAGCCCTAAATCCGTGTGAAGCGGACAAATCTCTGCAGGCGACGCGCACGAGTCTCTCGGGCACGTTTTGACGGTAGCCGGTCACGGGCAGTCCTTGAGACGTAAGAAGCTGTGGTGTATGGGTTCAGGGTTTGGGGTTTCATTCGAAGTTGTAAAGGTTCAGGGTTTAGGGTTCAGAGTTTAGGGCTTCGGGTGATTGACAAGTCGTCGGCGAATGCTGAGGTTCATGGGCTCAGCATTTGCTAGCTTAGGGTCCAGTTCGGTAACTGCTGTGTTTTGTTCATGAACTGGCTGGAACCCTGCACCCTTAACTCCGTAACTAAACCCTCAACCTTGTGTGGGGTACTTACAGCCATACAAGGAGGGTCCCTCTGCTATACTAAGTCTATTTATGGGACGTATCACCTAAGTTAGGATCCGTATAAGTCAGTTTAGGGTCCTGGGAACTCTACTTATAACTAGGGGGCCCCCTCCTCCTACACATAGCATAAACTTTGTTGAGTCATGTGCCCTTCAACTAGGCGCTGGGCCCTAAGTCATGTTGAGTTGCTGCCACCTTCTGAAGAGACGCTGAGACTGAGGGTTCGAGGTTAGGGTTCAGGGTTTAGGGTTTAGGGCTTAGGGCTTAGGGTGTAGGGTTTAGGGTATAGGGTGAGGCTTCCCCAAGGCCATAAAGAGCAATTATATTTATATATCAGTGTGGTTGAACCTTGAATGCTTGAGATGTTACGGCAGTACCCCCACTCCAATTATAATCCCCATTAAGGACTGTTAGTGTAACGGGGCCAATCCCTAAACCCTAAACCCTAAACCCTGAGTTCTCAAAATGACAGGCAAATGGATGCCGACCTCGGGGAACTGGACATGCCAAGCTCGCTCGCTTGGGGCAAAGTTGTTAGTACGTCTTGGGGACCACATGAACCCTAACAGGGGTTTAGTGTTTGTCCATATTTCCTTAACAGGGATTACAGTAGTACAGGGTATATGATACCAATTTTAGGGTTCCTTTGGGCCCCCAGGTACGTCTTGGCCTGCTGCGGGCACTGGTGAACAGAGTTTTGGTAAGATTTGCTTGAGGTGGCAGGCAATCTGCCAATTGCATCTTGATCGCTTGCGGTTGAAGGAACAGACTTGAGGCCGCTATCAGTGAAATTACAAAACTGGGGACCCCTAATATAGACCCCCAATTAGTAGGATTCCCCATATAATGAGGACCCCCAGAAGGTACCACCGAATTTCGGAAACCCCCATACGTAGGAAGAAGATGCGCTCATAGAGCATACACTTGCTGATGATGGCTCACAGCCCAGTTTATGGAACTAGGTACCCCAACGAACCATACTAAATAGGGTTTTGGAGTTCCATCTACTGGTACTACAGGTGGTCAGGTGGACCTTCTGGGCCCTAAACCCCAAACCCTAAACCCGATACCCCAAACCCCAAACCCCAAACCCCAAACCCCAAACCCTAAACCCTAAACCCGGTAGCTACTTGTATATACCAAATTCCATTATGGTACTACAGATGGCCCCTCTGAGGAGGGCTCCGCTTTTGGGTTAGGGTTTAGGGTTTAGGGTTTAGGGTTTAGGGTTTAGGGTTTAGGGTTTAGGGTTTAGGGTTTAGGGTTTAGGGTTTAGGGTTTAGGGTTTAGGGTTTAAGGTTGGGCGCACCCTGGGCTGGGCGGGGGCATCCTCGCCTCCCACTTAGAGGTTCATGGTACTTCCTAACCAATGTTTAGGGTTTAGGGTTTAGGGTTTAGGGTTTAGGGTTTAGGGTTTAGGGTTTAGGGTTTAGGGTAACTGTACTTATCACTGCACCTGTAACCATATTAGGGCACTTAAGGGGCTTATAGGTGCGTTATAAGTACAGTGAGCATTGGTTAGTAAGTACCATGAACCTCCAAGTACCCCGTGTTGAAGTCCAGTTTAAGCTACAACCTACTGTTTGCTTCAGAACCTGGCACTCAGGGTTTAGGATTTTGGGTTTAGGGTTTAGGGGTTAGGGGTCAGGGGTTAGGGTGGGCAAAATAGGGAAGAGTAGTAATCTCCTATACAAGATATCACCGTCGCAGCTGAGTAAGTATCATTGCCACATGGCGTGCAACCATACATCATGCCAGTGGTTTTGCCGGCCCATGGCCCACGGTTCCATCCGCAAGCGTCGTTCTGCAACTGGTAGGATGTTTGGATATGGTCAGTTCTTAAGAATCAGGTCCCTTTTCAAGCCGGCTTACAATAAGGACCCAAAACGGACCGGTACAGGAACAAGGCTACATGGGGCCAGCGGGGCTTAGGGTTCCTCAACGAACACTGAGCTGAAGAGATGACAACAGCTCACGCAGCCCCCCAAACCCTGAACCCTACACCCTAACCCCTAAACCCTAAACCCTAAACCCGAACCCAAACTGGCCAGGAGGGAGGGTGAGGAGGAAGAGTTCTTCCTCGAAGGCCTTCGCCTTTGTCGTCTCGAGGTGTTGAGGCCTAAAATTTGCCGAAAGGCTTTGGAAACCAGGCAGCCCTGTTTCGGGTTGAGGGTTTAGGGTTTGGAGGTCTTAGGGTAGTCAACCCTAAAACCCCAACCCTAATCAACTCCCCAAAAAACTCATTGTCCCCCCTACTAGAAACCTAACGGAACCTTAAATTATTTCCAGAGAAGGACCTTTAGAGCAACCCGTGCATGTACGACCTACCCATCTCCGCAAGCTTAGCCCTTACACCGAAAACCTCTACAGGGTGGGGCCCCCTAGTTATAAGTAGAGTTATAAGGGCCCTAAATTGGGTTGTAAGGACCCTAAGTTAGGTTATAAGTCCCTTAACTACAGTTAGTATAGTAAGGGGGCCCCACCCTGTACCACTGGAGGCCTTATGGGGTTTTTAGGCTTCCCCTGCTGATTCTTAGCAGGGAAGGAGGGAAGTAGGGGCCTTTACATACCCTCTAAGGGATTGTACAGTTACCTCATTCCCTACAAAGGACCAGCCAGGCTTTGCCCCTAAATCCTAAACCCTAAACCCTAAACCCTAAACCCTAAACCCTAAACCCTAAACCCTAAACCCTAAACCGTAGGGTTCAAATCTTCTGCGGTTCAGGGCTTCGGTTCTTTCGGGCTTCGCGTCTTGCGGGTGGTTCTGCAGGTGCTTCCCTTCTGCGCCCAGAGCTCCCGAGATCCCTCTACCCCTCTTTGGAGGTGATAGGGTTTAGGGTTTAGGGTTTAGGGTTTAGGGTTTAGGGTTTAGGGTTTAGGGTTTAGGGTTTAGGCTGATATACTTTCATTCAGTAAGGTCTGTATAATCATTTCTCAGTTGAGGTGTAGCATTGTGCTCCTTGGGAAAGACGGTGCCTTAATATGGGCCCTTGAAAGTGGACCCCATATATACCCCTTATATACCCTATACAGTTTAAGGGCCCTTACATCAGTACCCCTCAAAGGAGGTAAGGGGGATGTGTGTTTGATTTGCCAACATAGCTGCTTTCTTTAGGAGCGTGCTGAGGGAGCTGAGGGAAAGCGTGATCCCTGAGCGGCTTCAGAAGCCAGCTATGGCGCTGGACGTGGTGATGCCACTCCTGCACAAGCATCGTTTGGTGCAGACCAGCGCACACTGCCAGGCTAAACCCTGAACCCTAAACCCTAAACCCTAAACCCTAAACCCTAAAAACCCCAAACCCTAAACCCATTCTCCCGCAGGGGGGCCAGCCTGTGCACTCATGACCCGGAGTTTGTATAATATTAGGGGTCGGAATCATTACTAATCATATTCCCTTAGGGCCCCTTTGTAATTCTACTAGAATAACCCCCCCCTCCAAAAAAAAATAACAAAAAAAATATCCAATTATTCAGGCCCCTATATTACTTCCTGGCGTGGCTGGGCATTCAAGTGGCTCTGCAAGAGCCAGACATCACCCCGGAGCACGTTCTTGGCTTCCCAGCTGATGACATTGATCAGGCAGTCTAAATTCCTGACTATAAAGGTTTTTTGGGCCAATGTGAGCCTAAGGGTGGGGTGGTACGAGTCTTCATCCCTTGATGTCTGACATCTACATCACGTTTTGGAAGTAACGTTTGGGACTCAGGTTGTCGGATTTCTTTGTTCAGAGCTTTGGGGATAGTAGGAAGTCCTTTCTTCCTTCAGATGGCGTTTACTGTTTTTTGGCTTTAGGGTTTCAGGGTTTTAGGTTTAGGTGAAGTTGTGAATCTTGGGATTCGCCGTCTCCCGAAGTACTAGAAACCTAAACCCCACCAGGGGACGAGGAGGCAGATGGCGAGGGTGAGTTCCTTGCGGAGGCCTGGCGGTTGGAGTTCTCAAGTGATCTTTTTTGGGGGTTCGGGTTGTTGGCTGTTCAGGGTTTACCCTGAGGCTCAACATAGCCCAAAGGCCTTCAGCAAATAAGGCCTTTGGGCCCAAACACTTAACTAAGAGTTCTTGGAGCCTTAGGGTTAGGGTTTAGGGGCTTATTCAAAGGCTCCTATGTAGTTCCTTTCGGGGTTAGTTTTCGGGGATTCTAGTATACTACCCCCAAAAAGGTACCACGTAGGAGCCTTTGGGTTAATATACTCCACTTGGCACGCAGACATAATACAGGGCCCTTAAGAATTAGAATAGGGTCTAGGGTTTAGGGTTTAGGGTTTAGGGTTTAGGGTTTAGGGTTTAGGGTTCCGGGTTCCGGGTTCCGGGTTCCGGGTTCCGGGTTCCGGGTTCCGGGTGTTTTAGGGTTTAGGGTTTAGGGTTTAGGGTTTATGGTTTAGAATATTTAGAATAGGGTTTTGGGCGCTATTTGAGCATAGTTATAAAGAGGCCCTAAGGAAATACTACTAGTAGTGATTAGGGTCCCTATAGTACATTGGGCATTGGTTGGTTCCCTTTATAGGAAACGAGCGGACGCTTGTATCATAGAACCTCTTGAGTCAGACCTGAAGTCTCACAATCCCCCCTTCTATCACTTTTTTTCACCTCTAAACCCTAAACCCTAAACCCTAAACCCTAAACCCTACACCCTAAACCCTAAACCTCCTTCCTTTCAAAAGAAGGAGCAACTATTGGAGGCGGAGGCCGAATCGGAGGCGGGTTTGGGGGGCTCTCCTCTGATTCATAGAGGGCCATGGACCTCATTGTCTCGGGTTTTGGAGTACTATACTTTGATACTCTAGGGTTTAGGGTTTAGGGTTTAGGGTTTAGGGTTTAGGGTTTAGGGTGCAGGGTTGTGGAGTACTCTATGTTAAGACTTTGTTGGGGTTCGGGGTTCCCCATGATAGCTACCTATCACTAAAAAAGTATATGTTTTTTTTCAGGGTCTACTCCAAACCCTAAGGCTCCATGTACCCTTATAGTAGATACCTAGGCCATAAAGGGGCTCCTAGAAGGGTACCTTAAGGCCTAGGTATCTACTATAAGGGTACATGGAGCCTTTGGGAAAGTAGGGTAGTTGTAGACTTGGGGCCCCAGACTCGCGATGGAGGTGCTTTAGGACTTTAGGGCCCAAGTATTCCCTTTTTAGGTACTTTAGGGCACTTAGGGTGCTGTTTCGGGTTTGCGGGTTGAGGGCTTTGCATTTTTGTAGGTTTCAGGGCTTGGGGATTAGGGTTGAGAGTTGAGAGTTGAGGGTTGAGGGTTGAGGGTTGAGGGTTGAGGGTTGAGGGTTTATATAGCAGTATAGTAGGCAACCTTGAACATGTTTGTGGTATGATAACCCCTATATATTCCCAATGGTTATCCTTAGTTCTCCTGGGATACTGGACAGCTAAGATAGGCTGTACGGTTTAGGAGTCAGGGAGTTCAGGGTGCTCTACTTGGAGGTTCATGGTACTCATTAACCAATTATATCTGTACTTTATAACCAACTGGCGCACGTTGAGCTTTTGGGGGGCATTGGGTGGGGTCTGGGGTTCCGACTCTAGGGCTGCTAGGGCTTCGAGGGCTTCAGGACTGCTAGGCTTGCTAGGGTTTATGGTTTCGGGTTGAGGGTGTTCAGGGTTTCGGGTTTAGGGTTCAGGGTTTAGGGTTCCAAGGTTTACGGCTTAGGGGACTGAAACGCGCATTGTGGAAAGCTGACGTGCAACAAATGCTTTGATCGCTCACCGCTTCTGGACTGGGTCTTGCAGCAACCCTAAACCCTAAACCCTAAACCCTAAACCCTAAACCCTAAACCCTACACCCTACACCCTAAACCCTAAACCCGATCGATGTGTCGTATCGCGGACGCGACGAGGGCACACAAGCCTTCAGGCTTGGCAAAGCCTGTACCCGCAACAGACTACAACGAGTATGTCAGGGCGGAGGGGGGGATAGGGTCAGGCTTTAGGGTTTAGGTTTTAGGGTTTAGGGTTCAGGGTTTAGGTTTTAGGGTTTATGGTTCAGGGTTTAATAAGGTTTAGGGCTTGGGGTTTAGGGTTTAGGGTTTAGGGTTTAGGGTTTAGGGTTAAGCGCCTGGGGGGGGGGCTTACTTTAAGTGGACAACCCTCCCAAACCGAACCCCTGGCTGGTCCTTAGTAGGGAATGAGGGGATGAGGTGCCCTATAGAGTCCTTTAAAGGGTATATGTAGGGCCCGAATTCCCGAATGCCCTAAACCCTAAACCCTAAACCCTAAACCCTAAACCCCTGCTGAGAATTAGGGGGCCCCTGAAACCCCCTCGCCCCCTGTGCAGATGCCAGTCGAACAGATTGAGTTCCACGAAGAAGATGAGGCATTGGCTTGCGCGTTCCTTACTGGCCAGTCCCTATAAACCCTATACCCGGAACCCTAAGCCCTATGCCCTAAACCCTTTGCGGCCTGCGTGTGCTTTAGGGGTGGAGACCTGCAACCCCAAAGCCCAAACCTTGCGAGAAGGCGAAAGCCCTAAACCCCAAACCGTAAACCCTAAAGTATCCTCCCCTCCCCGGGCGGGCTGGGAGGGGGAGGAGGGGGGGGGAAGCAGGGGGGGGAGCGGCTTCAGGGTTTCGGGCTTCGGGTTTAGGGGTTAGGTTTTCGGGCTTAGGGTTTAGGGTTTAGGGTTTAGGGTTTAGGGTTTAGGGTTTAGGGTTTAGGGTTAGGTTTTCGGGCTTAGGATTTAGGGTTTAGAGGGTTTATAGGGTTTTACGATTTTGTGTTCAGGGAACTTATCCCTCTAAAACCCTGAAATACTTAGCCCCTTGCACCTTCATCTCTGAAATCTTCTTGAACAACTCGAACCTCCCAAATGTTCCGATCGAAACCATAAAGCTTAAACTTTACCAACCCTAAACCTACAACCTCTAATGTTAACAGCCAAGCGCCGAAAGCTCCCAAATTCCCTCAAGCCCCAAACGAAAATGAAAATGGCTGAGGCTGCAACTTTCTGACCCTAAACCTTAAACCCTAAACCCTAAACCCTCAAGGGTCAGATGCCCTTCAGACTCGCAAAGCCGTTCTAAATTATTCCCTGAATTACAGAATCGTTTACAGAAGCTCATCCCTTTTAAAGCCCTTTGGTCACTTCTCTCAATATGGGCTTTTGGGATTATTCTCCTCACATATCCAAAAATTCGGCTCAATGATGCCTAAGTAGCCTTCATTATGGGGGGAACCTAGTGCGGGGGTGGTATAGAGAGGGGTAGTAGCCCTAAACCCGAAACCCGAAACCCCCCCCTAAACCCTGGGGGAGGGTAGTGTTGAAGGGGGGGTAGTAGGGGAAGCAAACGCACTTCAGCGGAGGCGCCCCTCTTCGAAGCAGCCGCCGCTGCAGCCGCCACCTTAGAGTCGGCTTTTGAGGTTTAGAGTTCAGGGTTCAGGGTTCAGGGTTTAGGGTTTAGGGTTTAGGGTTTGCGTTCGGGGTTTAGGGTTTAGGGCTATTGGGTTTAGGACGTAGGGTGCTTACTTGCTTGTTGCTTGACTTTGTTCAGGGATTTTGGAGTCTTCTGCAACGTTTTGTTGTAGTTCTTTTGGTTTTGGGCTTCGGGTAGCATGTAGGCTTTAGGGTTTAGGGTTAAAGGTTGCAGCGTGAGTGTTTTTAGGATTCTACGCCCGTAGGATTTGGACAGAATGCACAATCAGTTTGACACGCGGTCGTTTGCCGGGCGAGTCGGGCTGAGGGTTTAGGGTTTAGGGTTTAGGGTTTAGGGTTTAGGGTTTAGGGTTTAGGGTTCCAGGCCCCCGTTTAAAGTAACGGCTTTGTCCACACTACCTGTCGCCTCAGTAGGGCAGGCTCCAGCTGAACAAGCCCCAATCACCGAACGCAAGTCCCCTACGCAAGCCCCAACCTTGGACCCCAAACGGCCTCGGGTCGCCCAGTGGTACCCTTTACCATCCTTTTTTATTCTGGGTTCCCTTATAATATAAAGTAGCCAACCCGAAACCCGAAACCCGAAACCCGAAACCCTAAACCCTAAACCCTAAACCCTAAACCCTAAACCCTAAACCCTAAACCCTAAACCCTAAACCCTAAACATCAGGGCTCCCTTGAAAATGATTGTGGGGGGGGAAGGGGCTAAATGATTGCATTTTGCCGCAATCATTTCGACCCTCCCAGGAAATGATTGCAGAAGGGGTTGGGGGGTCCATATCCGTCAACGTGGAGCCATTCTAGACCCCTTCCCATTGGGGGGGGCTACCCCCCTAAATGATTGCGGGAGGGGGGGGGCTTAAATTCCAGAGTGAGGGGTGATCCCTAAACCCTAAACCCCAACCCTAAAAAAGGGTGCCCTTTTGAGAATATGGCTACGGGGCCACCCAGGATTCAGGGAAGTGCTGGCAGGCAAGGTATGTTACAGGGTTCAAGAACTGAAGGTCCCTGAACACTGGCCTTTCGTCCTTGAACAAGTTCAACCTTGGACCTTGTAAGCCCTAAACCCTAAACCCTAAACCCTAACCCTAGACCCTAAACCCTAAACCCTAAACCCTAAACCCTAAACCCTAAACTCACATGGCCTCAGACATCATCCTTCGACGTGCCGCCGGAGGTTGGAGCCGTGGTGGAGGGTTTAGGACTTCAGGGGGCTTCAGTTTAAGGTTTGTAGTGTTATGGGGTGTAGGCTTTAGGGTTTAGGGTTTGTAGTGTTATGGGGTTTAGGGTTTAGGGTTTATAGTGTTGTTGGGTTTAGGACTTCAGGAATTTAGGTCTTGGGGCTTCAGTTTAGGGTTTATAGCGTTGTCGGGTTTAGAGGGTTTAGGGTGTAGGCCAGTGTAGGCCGTAGGTGCCCAGGGTTTGTGCTTTAGAGGCTGTTTGTCTTTGAGCTTTCAGAGGGGGCGGGGGGGGAGGGTAGGTCTTGACATTTTTCGGTGGTGTCTGAGGGCATCATGGCATGTGGGTTGATGGCAGCAAGTCTGTAGAGGTTTCCGGGGTTTGGCATGGTTTTGGTTTCAGGGGTTTGCGGTCTCACACAGATTGCTGGGGTTATTGTTGGTCAGCTATCTATTTCCTTTACTGTCATCCCTCCAGCGCAACGACGCCCCACGCCCAGCGAGAGGGTTGTCGAAGTTCGCGGAAGCCCCATGCGAGAACGCAACGACGCCCCGCGTCCACCGAGAGAGTTTGTCGATCGTAGCCAGAATCTCGCGGACGCCCCGCGGGAATTTTGAGCAGGCGCAGCGGCTGCCGCCAACCACCCTACCCCGCGCTTTAAAACATATTTAAACACCACGAAATCCACGAAATCCATCCCGCCATCCATCACCACATCCACCCATGCATAAACGAGAACGAAGAACCTTCTCGCAAACCACCTCCGCTGAAGAACCCTCGCCACGCTTCCGAGAATAAGATGAAGGAACAACCCCCCCCCCCCCCACCCTCCGCACCCCAACGGTGCTCCTCGCTTCAAGGCACAAGAAGAGTTTGCCCCGGAGGTGAAAGAAGAAGAAGGCTTGTGGGGTGTAAGGTTGAGGGTTTAGGATTTGGCTTACAGGGTGGATGAGAGCTTCAGAGTAGGTTTCCTATTGACAGTTTCGGGGGTCGGTGCACAGGGCTTTTAGGGTTTAGGGTTTAGGGTTTAGGGTTTAGGGTTTAGGGTTTAAGGTTTAGCGTCTAGGGTCTAGGGTTAGGGGTGTTTGGGTTTTTGCGTGAAACTTGTTTTTGAGCATGTAATGCAGAGCTGGTCAGGCTATGGAGTTTCCAGCCCGCCAAGTGTTTCCATTCCTGTGACCACGGAAATGCCCTGCCACAGAAATTGCGACAGTTGAAGCGAAGAAGCAGCCCGGAATTTTGAAGTCTTTGCGTGTAGGTGGAAGAATTCATGGCAAGAGCCGGTTTGGGGTTCAGGAAGATAAGGTTCACCAAATTCCTAAAAACCCTAAACCCTATAAACCCTATAAACCCTATAAACCCTATAAACCCTATAAACCCTATAAACCCTATAAACCCTATAAACCCTATAAACCCTATAAACCCTATAAACCCTATAAACCCCATAAACCCTATAAACCCTATAAACCCTATAAACCCTATAAACCCTAATCCCTAAACCCTAAACCCTAAACCCTAAAAACCCTAAACCCTAAACCCTAGAAACCCGAAACCCCGAACTCCTCTTGATTGCCTGTAAGGTTTGGGTCGGGGGTTCGGGGCGAGGATGCCCTTAGCCCTGAACCCGTAGGATGGTTTAGGGTTTAGGGTTTAGGGTTTAGGGTTTAGGGTTTAGGGTTTAGGGTTTAGGGTTTAGGGTTTAGGGTTTAGGGTTTAGGGTTTAGGGTTTAGGGTTTAGGGTTTAGGGTTTAGGGTTTAGGGTTTAGGTAACATTTTGCATTTTTAAGGGTACTTAAACTATAAGGAAGAGAGATTAAAGTTTTGTAATACTATCCCAGCCATGATCTAGAATTTCCTGCAAGCCCTCCAAACCCTATAAACCCTATAAGCCCCATCACCAGCTCCCTGCACCCAGTCTTTTGAGGGACCTTACCCAGGCGCTGTAGATTCCCAAGAAGCCGTATCAAGAATCCCTAGAGCAGACACCAGCCAGCCAAACCGGCAAAAAAACTGCAGAGAGGCTGCAGCTTAGCGGCATCGAGGGGGCAAACGGCAGCGACTCCACCCCGACTGCTGCAGACGACCCGACGGGGGGGGGGGGGGGGTCTCTGGTATGGAAAGCCACCAGCGCGGCCTGCACTGCCAGCAGCAGAGGCTTCGCCCTCAGCGGCCACAGGCCAGCAGGGACCAAAATCCGCCAAGATGGCGGAGGCTGAAAGGCCACGGAGCAGGGCGAGGGGCTTGCGGAGCAGCAGCAGAAGCAGCAGAAGCAGCGCCAGGACTTGTCCTCACTGAAGGAGGAGAAGGAAGACACGATCAGGAAACAAGATGAACTCTGTAGAATCCTAAGAGCCCTAAAGAGTCTCTGGATCCTGGAGTCCTGTAGAGCCCCTACTTGGAGGTTCATGGGCCCTTAGAACCCCAAGCAGAAGTCTACTTGGAGCCTGCTTTGGGGACTCAGCGGACATAGGAGGGCTAAAAAGGTACAGTTATAGTTGAGGGAGAAAAAACGTACCCATGAACCCCCAAGTAGAACCCCGTAGACTGCCTAGACCCTTGTAGAGTCCCTCGAGCCGTGCATAATCCTTAGTGCCTTGTAGACTTACAGCTTCCCTAGAACCGTGTAGAATCCGTGGAGCTTGATGGAATCCTAAGGGTTTAGGGTTTAGGGTTGAACTCTGTAGAATGTCTAGAGACTTATAGAATCCCTGGACCTTATCAACCCCCCAAGCTCGAACCCAGCAGCCTATAAAGGCCTGCCCTTGGCTGCAGCCGACGAAGCGGAGGCCGAGAGGGGGGGGTGGGGGGGGGGTTAGGGTTTAGGGTTTCGGGGTTTAGGGGTTTAGGGGTTTAGGCGTTTGGGGTTAGGGTTTAGGGTTTAGGGTGGGCCATGCTGATGGCTGCTGATAAGAAGTCATCTGCGATTCACTACAGGTCAGCCAACATGGAGGGTTTGATCTAGGGGCCGTAATCATTAGACTAGGGTGTTGGGGGGGGGGGGGGGGGGGGGGGGCGTATACTAATACAGGGACCTTAAGGGAGTGCTGCTAGTATTTATTCCGACCCCTAGATGAGGGTTTGGGGGATCGTCAGGAACGCGCAATGCGGAACATCCCACTACGTGAGTTGGCAAAATCGATCTGGCCACTGATCGATGCATACCATGCAGAGCTTTAACTGGTTTAGGGTTTAGGGTTTAGGGTTTGGGGTTTGGGGTTAGGCTTAGGGTTTACAATGTAAGCATGAAAGAGCATGAACAAGTGACCATTCCGTTGCAGGTTCATACGTTTTTTTTTTTTTCGTGCTTCTTAAGGGTTATCTGAACGCGCAACCCTTAACCCTTAAGCCTGAACCCTAAACCATAAACGGGTCTAGAGGATTAGGGCTTCGCCCGCCTTGTCCATCAGGAGCTTAGGCTTTGCGGTTCAGGAAGCTTGGATGGGGCTGCGGACAAGCCTTAACCCACTATCCTATAGGCCCGAAACTCCTGAAACCTAAACCCGAAACCCTAAACCTAAACCCTAAACCCTAAACCCCTTATCCTCTAGGCCCGAAGCTCCTAAACCCTAAACCCTACACCCTCTACCCGTGTCTTGAATGGTTAAGGCTCAGGCCTAGGTCCTTAGGGGTTTTTGAGGTTCAGGCTTAGGTCTAACCCTAAACCCTAAACCCTAAACCCTAAACCCTAAACCCTAAACCCTAAACCCTGGAGAAGGATCCGGATCGCTGGCCAATGCAGAGCCGCAGCCTGTCCAGGCCTGACCCTGGCACAGCTCGGCCTTGGTGACCACATGAACCCTAAAAGGGGTTTAGGGTTTAGGGTTTAGGGTTTAGGGTTTAGGGTTGAGGGTTTAGCGTTCATATAAAAGGGGTTTAGGGTTTGTAGGGTTTGTAGGGTTTGTAGGGTTTGTAGGGTTTGTAGGGTTTGTAGGGTTTGTAGGGTTTGTAGGGTTTGTAGGGTTGATCGGGTTGATCGGGTTGATCGGGTTTAGGGTTCAGAGTTCACTGGCGGCCCTGCGCCAGGTTTCCTGGTGTCCTAGTGCGGTCCGTGGCTGCTCTTGTTTTCTTTCTCTCTCTCTCTCTCTCTCTCTGCCTGTCTCTCTCTCTCGCGCTCTCTCTCTCTCTCTCTCTCTCTGTCTCTCCCGGTTTCAGTTCAAACCCCGGCTGTGGGCACAGTTCCAACTTTTGGCCAGGGCTGGGACAGACTCGAAGGAAGGAATAGGAAGGTTTATATAGGGTTTAGCTCAACTTAGTTTTGTTTGCGGGGCTAAACCCTAAACCCTAAACCCTAAACCCTAAACCCTAAACCCTAAACCCTAAACCCTAAACCCTAAACCCTAAACCCTAAACCCTAAACCCTAAACCCTAAACCCTAAACCCTAAACCCTAAACCCTAAACCCTACACACCTCAGGGCAAGGCCCTACATCCAACGTACGCAAGGCAGCCAGTGAATGCTTCTGGCCTCGACGAGGCAAGCCCCTGCTTGAGCACTTGAGAGGACCAGCAGTGCCCTGAGTCCCTTTGTGGGGATTAGGATCCCTAAACCCTAAACCCTAGACCCTAGACCCTAGACCCTAGACCCTAAACCCTAAACCTTGAATTCTGGTATGCCAGAATTTCCCAAAACCCCTTAGCTAAGGACCAGAAACTGTATGATGACCAAAGAATCACCCCGAAACTCCCAACACTAAACCGAAGGGCTAAGGCCTACATGGGTTTAGAGCTTTAAAACAGCCTGCAGCCTCATAATTAGGGTTTAGGGTCCTTTGGGTTTAGGGTGTTTAGGGTTTAGGGTTTAGGGTTTAGGGTAAGGCTGGCAGGGCGGGCCTTGAAATGTCAGGTTTACTAGCGAGTATGCATGCTTTCTGTCGGGGTGACAAGTCGTAGGATTAAGGGGCATCCCTTCAAGGGGCCCTCGTCGTATTCCGGTCTGGGGCTCACGGTTTTAGATTTTCGGGTGATACCTTGAGGACCAAACTCTGAGGGTCTTTAGGGTTTAGGGTTTTTTGGTTTAGGGTTTAGGGTTTTAGGGTTTTAGGGTTTAGAGTTGAGTTAGGGTTGAGGGTTCAGGGTTTAGCGCCGTGTCCCCTGTTGCTCAAACAGCCCGCTGTGAATCAAAGGTTGCTTTTCTTAGGTCGCGCCACACGCAAGGAGCTTCATTGGGAAGAAGTTGCCCTGTAGTCCCTATAGACTCTCTTGGGGACTGTCGGGGTTGGGGTACATATGTCAAATCCTCTGATTCCCTGTTCAGAACTCGCAAGTGAACTGAAACTCCACTCACTTCAACGCCATGGCTCGTCGAGTCCTGTCGGCTTAGCCAACACGGTTTAGGGTTTAAGGGTGTAGGGTTTAGGGTTTGGGGTTTGGGGTTTGGGGTTTAGGGTTTAGGGTTTAGGGTTTAGGGTTTAGGGTTTAGGGTTTAGGGTTTAGGGTTTAGGGGAAGTTTAGGGTTTACGGTTTTGGGTTTTGGGTTTGTAGGGTGTAGGGTTTAGGGTTTAGGGTTTGGGGTTTGGGGTTTGGGGTTTAGGGTTTAGGTGGGCACAGTCGGGGTGGTCGGGTGCTACGGAAGCGCAGCGGCGCTCTCGCATGCGGCCGTTGACCATCCACTGCCTTGCCGGCTCCACGTTGGAGCTCGAGGTGAACGATGCGGAGACGGGTCTGGATGTGCGGAGTCGAGTCGCAGGAAGTGTTGCTAAGACCAGGAGTAGGCCCTTTCTTCCTCTGTTTTAGGGTTGCGGTTCCCTTATATTCCCCTATTACAGCCAAAAAGGATGCCGTTTTTTTTTCCTAGGTTTCTCCCGGGTCTAGGTTGGGCTTCCAGCAGCGTCCATCGCGCTGGCTTCAGGTGGCCGTGTCCTCGACCTGCACCAGCCACTGCTGCAGCAAACTCAAAGCCAAGAGCTCTCGTACGTGGTTCGGAAATTTGGCGCAGGCCATGCGGCACGCAGCCTAGAGAGAGCGTTGGCAAGAAAAACATTGGGTGACGAAACGGATGCCATGGCTACCGTTGTTGCCTTGGCCGTCGGCCAAGACTTCAACCCCAGCCTGGAGGGACTGAAGCTTCCCAGCGGCCTGCAGACCTTGACCTTCGGCAAGGGCTTCAACCGGAGCTTGGAAGGGGTGCAACTTCCCAGCGACCTGCAGATCTTGGCCTTCGGCCATCTTTTCAACCAGCGCTTGCAAGGGTTGCAGCTTCCCGGCGGCCTACAGACCTTGAGCTTCGGTATGGACTTCAACCAGAGCCTGGAAGGGGTGCAGCTTCCCAACAGCCTACAGACCTTGACCTTCGGCTATTATTTCAACCAGAGCTTGAGAGGGGTGCAGCTTCCCAGCGGCCTACAGACCTTGACCTTGGGCGACCGCTTCAACCAGAGCTTGGAAGGGGTGCAGCTTCCCAGCGGCCTACAGACCTTGACCTTGGGCGACCGCTTCAACCAGAGCTTGGAAGGGGTGCAGCTTCCCGGCGGCCTACAGACCTTAACCTTTGACATGGACTACAACCAAAGCTTGGAAGGGGTGCAACTTCCCAGCGCCCTACAGACCTTGACCTTCGGCAGCAGCTTTAACCAGAGCTTGGAAGGGGTGCAGCTTCCCAGTGGTTTAGAGACCTTGACCTTCGGCAGCAGCTTCAACCAGAGCTTGGCAAGGGTACAGCTTCCCAACGGCCTGCAGACCTTGACATTCGGACTTCTCTTCAACCAGAGCTTGGTGCAGCTTCCCAGCGGCCTACAGACCTTGACCTTCGGCTATTATTTCAACCAGAGCTTTGAAGGGATGCAGCTTCCCAGCGGCCTACAGACCTTGACCTTCGGCACCAACTTCAACCAGAGCTTGAGAGGGGCGCAGCTTCCCAGCGGCCTACAGAGCTTGACCTTGAACGGCGACTTCAACCGGAGCTTGGAAGGGTTGCAGCTTCCCAGCAGCCTACAGACCTTGACCTTCGGCTATCGTTACAACCAGAGCTGGGAAGGGGTGCAGCTTCCCAGCGGCCTACAGACCTTGACCTTGGGCGAGAGCTTCCAGCAGAGCTTGGAAGGGCTGCAGCTACCCAACAGCCTCCAGACCCTGACCCTCAACCAGAGCTTGGAAGGGGTTCAGCTTCCCAGCGGCCTGCAGACCTTGACCTTGGGCGACCGCTTCAACCAGAGCTTGGAAGGAGTGCAGCTTCCCAGCGGCCTACAGACCTTGACCTTGGGCTTCAAATTCAACCAGAGCTTGGAAGGGGTTCAGCTTCCCAGTGGCCTACACACCTTGACCTTCGGCGATGATTTCAACCAGAGCTTCGAAGGGGTGGAGCTTCCCAGCGGCCTACAGACCTTGACATTGGGCTTCAAATTCAACCAGAGCTTGGAAGGGGTACAGCTTCCCAGTGCCCTCCAGACCTTGACCTTCGGCGATGATTTCAACCAGAGCTTGGAAGGGGTGCAGCTTCCCAGCGGCCTACAGAGCTTGACCTTCGGCAAACGTTTCAACCAGAGCTTCGAAGGGGTGAAGCTTCCCAGCGGTCTACAGACCTTGACCTTCGGCAATCATTTCAACCAGAGCTTGGAAGGGGTGCAGCTTCCCAGCGGCCTAAAGACCTTGACCTTCGGCGTCAACTTCAACCAAAGCTTGGAAGGGGTGCAGCTTCCCAGTGGCCTACAGAGCTTGACCTTGGGCTATTCATTCAACCAAAGCTTGGAAGGGCTGCACCTTCCCGACTCCTTACTACACTTCTCCTCGCGCAGTGTTCAGGTAGACGTCTGTTAGACTCTGAGGATGGATAAGGCGCTTGCAACATGCATGGAATGCAGAAAGCCTCATGCTCTCGGAGTCTCGGACCCAAAGGCAAGGACCAAAACCTAGACCCAAAAACCCTAAACCCCAAACCCCAAAGCCCAAACCCCAAAGCCCAAACCCCAAACCCCAAACCCCAAACCCTAAACCCCAAACCCCAAACCCCAAACCCTAAACCCTAAACCCTAAACCCTAAACTGAGCGCGCCGCGGGTGCGGCCTTTGGGCCGTGGCGAGCGTAGCCGGGCGACAGGCCCAGCAATCCACGGAGCTGATGCAGCGGGCCCCACCACCTTCCCTATATGTACCTATAGTAAAAACTTTGGTGTATAGGGTTTAATCCGAGCTCCTGTTTAATTGGTGCCCCCCCCCCCCACAATAAGGAAAGCAGGGTTCCGCAATAGTTGGACCATGGCCCCGTATGGTTTCTCTATTAAAAAACAATAAGAACGTATTGAAAACAATAGGACTGTAGAAGAAAAAAAGCTTTCCGAAAGGCAGAGTTTCAAAATTTGACAACCCCCCCCACCCCCCCCCCAAAAAAAAATTCTTTAAATGTGGAGGGTTTGGCCCATACGAAATCCATCGTAATGGAAAGTAGTCTTCCGGCGGGAATCCCGGCAAAAAAAATTTCTTTAAATATGGGGGGGTTAAATTAAACAGGAGCTCGGATTAGGGTTCAGGGTTTAGGGTTTAGGGTTTAGGGTTTCGGGGGCTCGTTTTTTTGTGGACCGTAAAGCTACTATGTAGGAACCCCTTTAAGGCCCAAGTATATGCCATATTGGTAGTGAACGTAAGCGCGCACCACAGCACGCGACCCTAAACCCTAAACCCTAAACCCCAAACCCCAAACCCCAAACCCCAAACCCTAAACCCTATTGATGTTGTTGGGATTCCCTTGCCGAGCTTTCCCCATGGCTTCCTTGCCAGGATGGCGACGAACGCACTGAGCGCCTCGCCATGAAGCCCTAAGGTTTAGGGTTTAGGGTTTAGGGTTTAGGGTTTAGGGTTTAGGGTTTAGGGTGTAGGGTTTAGGGAGGGCTTAGGTTCCGAAATCTTCAAGAATAAGCCCTAAGCCCTAAACCCTGAACCGTAAATCTTTTGGGGTGTTCCTCGGTGGTGAGGTTCCGGGGGGTCTTTGGCGGGATTGTTCTACAGCAAGGAAGGATGCGCAGCTTTTGACTGTCGGTTTACAAGGAGCGAAACCCCAACCCCCAAACCCCAAACCCCAAACCCCAAACCCCAAACCCCAAACCCTAAACCCTAAACCCTAAACCCGAAAGTAGGTGTACTCCTTTTGGCAGGATCCTATACCTGGTAGCCTTGCAGTACCCTTTTGCCCCCTTTTTGGTGCAAGGATTCCCTTTTTAAGGCAACCAACCCCAAGCAGGATACCCTTACTGTAATACATGTTTACTGGGCTACCAAGTATAATGAGGTTTAGGACATTTAGGTTTAGGGTTTAGGGTTTAGGGTTTAGGGTTTAGGGTTTAGGGTTTAGGGTATCCTTCAGGTGAATTACCAGCCAGCAGAGGCAGCATGCTTTTATGCCATTTGAGTAAGAGACCCCTAATGTAGACCCCCAAATAGTAGGATCCCCTTATAATCAGGACCCAATAAGGTACCCCCAATATCGTAAGCCCCCAATATCCCTAAACCCTAAACCCCAAACCCTAAACCCCAAACCCTAAAGGAGTACGTGGCAGCAACTTCTGAAGCCTTGAGCCAAGGGGCGCGCCCTCACTGCATGGAACTTGAAGCCCTGCACCCTAAACCCTAAACGCCCCAAACCCCTGGTTCTTAGCAGGGAATGAAGGACTTAGGGGCCTATATACTCCTGCAAGGGGTTATGTAGGGTACCTCATTCCCTCATTCCCTACGAAAAACCAGCCAGTAATAAACCTTGGAAAACGCACAATTTTAAGGACTGTTAGTATAAGTGGGAACATCCCAACCCTAAACCCGAAACCCTTTTAGGCCCTAAACCCTAAACGCTAAACCCTAGACCCACGCTACACCCTAAACCTTAAGGCCCTAAAGCCCCTCGCTTGCCCCAGCAAGCGAGAAGCGCAGATGCCCCCCCAAACCCCCCATAAGCCGCACCTCTTCCTAGGCCCGAAAAGCCCGGGTTTAGGCTTTAGGGTTTAGGGTTTAGGGTTTGGGGTTTAAAAATCCATGCGTCCTAACACCCCGGCAAATGGCTCAACCCTAAGGGCCCTAAACCCTAAATTTGTGGATACACCCAAGAGCCCTTAACCCTAGAAACGCTAAGCCCTAAATCCCTAATCCCTAAACCCCCCAAGACCTAAATCCCCAAGCCTTCGCTCCCCCTAAACCCAAAAGTCCTTGAGTCCCTAAATCCCCAAACCCTAAAACCCTGCATCCCCAAAAAAAACCATCCCTAAACCCTACAACCCTAAACCCGTAAGTTGGGATGTTCCTCCCTTATACTAACAGTCCTTCATAGGGACTGTAGATCCCCCCCATGTGTAATGCCTGTTAAGGACTGTTAGTATAAGGGGGGAACATGCCAACCCTAAACCCTAAACCCTAAGCCCTATAAGCCCTAAACCCTAAACCCTAAACCCTAAGCCCTAAGCCCTAAGCCCTAAGCCCTAAACCCTAAACCCTTATAAAGTCTAAACCCTAAACCCTTAGAGCCCTCAGAGCCCCAGGCAACATCGTCGCCACATCGAGCGGCGGCGTGCTGAGGTCGCCACTCTGGGGCTCTTTGGGGGGGGGGGGGGGGGGTTCGGTCGGTTTAGAGGGTTTAGGGTTTAGGGTATAATTAGGGTTTAGGGTTTAGGGTTTAGGGTTTAGGGTTTAGGGTTTAGGGATAGGGTTGCCTCTTGGGTTGTCTTTTTTTTTCCATCGGGCTGTTTGTCAGTTTTCATTAGGGGGTTTATGGGCTTGAGAGGGTTCCAGGTCCTGCAGCGCAGGGGTCCTCAGTGGCTTTGAGGGAGGTGGCGAAGGTTTTTGGGGTTAGAAGGGGGCTGAGGGTTTAGGGTTTAGGGTGTTAACCCAAAGGGTCCATGTACCTGTAAAGTATATACTTGGGCCTTAAAGGAGTTCCCATATAGTAGCTTTAGGGCCCAAGTATATACTGTATGGGTACATGGACCCTTAGGGTAAGGGTTTAGGGCCGGGTGCGACGGAAGCACTAGCATGTGGCCGTTGACCATCCACTGTCTGGCCGCTCAGGGTTTAGGGTTTAGGGTTTAGGGTTTAGGGTTTAGGGTTTAGGGTTTAGGGTTTAGGGTTAGGGCGTGTAGTGTGTTGTGTGTTGTGCGTGGTGCTTCTTATTGAATTCTTTGAGTTCAGGGTTTCGGGCTTACCGGGCTTAAACCCTAAACTCTAAACCTAAACCCTAAACCCTACTAAACCCTACTAAACCCTAAACCCTAAACCCTAAACCCTAAACCCTATGGAGTTGAGGGTTTAGGCTTTGCAGGGCTTAGGGTGCTAATCTCCCTACCCCCAAAGCCTTGCGGGTTTTTGGTTCAGGCTGTTGGTTTTGCGTACTCCCATTACAAACCCTAAACGCACTACCCTAGTTTAGAGCTTAGGGTTTAGGGTTTTGGTTTTAGGGTTTAGGACCTGAAACCCCCTCAAACCCCTCAAAGCTTAAGCTTAGTTCTTGAGGTTGCGGATGTTCTGAAATTTTCTGTAATAGAAGCTTGACCCAGACCCCTGGGAGGATCCAACACGTAGAGCCCCCCAAATAGTAGCAAGGTTATTCTTAGGAACCCTTAAGGGGATACCCTACACCCTAAACCCTAAACCCTAAACCCTAAACCCTAAACCCTAAACCCTAAACCCTAAACCCTAAACGCTACTTTTTGGGGATCCTCTCGGGGGGTCTGGGTAAGCCGTGCTCACAGGTCAAAGCTGGTCAGCAGCAAGCCACCGTGAGGCCTTGGACGGTTGGTTAGCGGGTTTTGGCTGGGGATTTAGGGATTTAGGGTTTAGGGTTTAGGGTTTAGGGTCTAGGGTTTAGGGTTTAGGGTTAAGGTGGCAGGTTTGAGCGATTGTAATGGGGTGTTGTACGGTCAGGACGTTTGGGTTCAGTAAGGTTTAGATCCCGCCTCTCCATTGCCACCTCCTCCAATGGAACCGACACCTATGACCCCTGGACCAGGTGGAGTGCCGTTGACACCACTTCCGCCACCACCATGTCCCCCGCCTGGATGTGGAGGCCATGCAGGAATCAGCGGTCCATCGTCCAGACGCCACGCGCATGACGCCAGGACCATACCGGCCGATGGCCAGCTCGTTATGCCTCCCCACAAGCGCTCGTTTCAGCGTAGGGCTTAGGGAGTAGTAAGGGTGTCGCAACCCCTAAACCCCTAAACCCCTAAACCCCTAAACCCCCAAACCCCAAACCCCAACCTCCAAACCCCTAACCCGAAACCCTAAACCCTAAACCCAAACCCCAAACCCGAAACCCAAGCCCTAAACCCTAAACCCTAAGCCCCAAAACCGAAACCCCAAACCCTATACCCCTAAAACCCCAAAACCCAACCTCCAAACCCCTAAACCCCTAAACCCCAAACCCCAAACCCTGAACCCCTAAACCCCAAACCCCAACCTCCAAACCCCAAACTCCCAACCTCCAAACCCCTAAACCCCTAAACCCCAAAACCCAAACCCCAAACCCCAAACCCTAAACCCTAAACCCTAAACCCTAACCTCCAAACCCCAAACCCCTAAACCCCTAAACCCCAAACCCGAAACCCTAAACCCTAAACCCTAAACCCACAAAAACCCCAAACCCCGAACCCCCCCAACCCACCCCAACTCTCGGGAGGCCCTCGTCCGCCACGGCAGAGGAAATCCCGAGCAATTGTTGGTGGTTGGGTTTAGGGTTTAGGGTTTAGGGTTTAGGGTTTAGGGTTTAGGGTTTAGGGTTTAGGGTTTGGGGTTTGGGGTTTGGGGTTTGGGGTTTAGGGTTTAGGGTTGAGGGTTCCTTGGCGTTTGGCGGCTTAGGGCTTATAGGGTTCCCCAAACGAGCCCAATACCCCCTTGCATGAGGAATAGACCTGAAATCATTTTCCTAACTTAATTAGGCTTAGTTTTCCCTACATCGCCCTAATTATGGGGGGGGGGGGGGGGAACCTAAGGCGGGTAGTATAGAGGGAGGTAGTCGGGGACCCATGATACACGCCCCAAAGCCCAACCAACTCGCCATGCATTTGGGGTTTTTAGGTGGGGTGAGGCGGGGTCTCCCATGGGGCCCGAGTGTGTGATCTTGTTTCTTGGGGTGAAATTCTTGTTTAGGTTTTTGGGCTTTGATGGTCGCCTTCAAGCTTGCCCGAAACCCTAAACCCTAAACCCTAAACCCTAAACCCTAAACCCTAAACCCTAAACCCTAAACCCTAAACCCTAAACCCCCTAAACACCCTAAACACCCTAAACCCCCTAAACCCCCTAAACCCTAAACCCCAAACCCCAAACCCTAAACCTCAAACCCTAAACCCTAAACCCATCTTGTCGAGCCGGCAGCATCGGTCCGTCTTTCGGAAAGCCAAATTCTCTACTGCCTGCCAAGCGATGTGAAGCCAGCAAAAACTGAAGCTCAACCCTAAACCCTAAACCCTAAACCCTACACCCTACACCCTAAACCCTAAACCCTAAACCCCAAACCCTAAACCCTAAACCCTAAACCCTACTGAAGCTCAACCCTAACCCTAAACCTAAACCCTGGAAGGATGAGTCCTCGGCCCGCGCCGCCGCCGCCGCGGCGGCCTTGGCCGCACGGCGTGGGAAGCGCGAGGACGGGATGGGGTTTAGGGTTTAGGGTTTAGGGTTTAGGGTTTAGGGTTTAGGGTTTAGGGTTTCGGGTTTCGGGTTTCAGGTTTCGGGTTTCGGGCTTAATTAGGGTGTAGGGTTTAGGGTTTAGGGTTTGGGGTTTAGGATTTAGGGTTTAGGGTTTGGGGTTTAGGATTTAGGGTTTAGGCTTGAGGGGGCTGAACCCTAAACCTTAGAAGCTGAACCCTAAGCCCAAAACCCTAAACAAGGGGGCGAGGAAAAACAGCAGCAGCAGGACAGCAGCACCAGCAAGAACAAGATTGACAGCAATAAGAAGAATCACTGGAAGAAGAAACGAATAAGAATAGTAACAACCAACAACCAGCAGCCAGCAACCAACAACTAACAGCCAACAATCAACAACCAACAACTGGCAACCAGCAGCTAACAACCAACGAACATCAACGGGCAACAACGGACAACAAGGTGCAACAGCGGGCAGCAGACGAAAACGACGGACAATAACCACAACCACAAACAGAACCACACCGACCGCGACCACGACCACGACGACCACCACGACCACCAAGACGACCACGACGACCACGACGACCACCACGACCACCACGACCACCACGACCACCACGACCACCACGACCACCACGACCACCACGACCACCACGACCACCACGACCACCACGACCACCACGACCACGACACCACGGGGTCAATGGGTGAAACTTGCGTAAGGGGACTACTGGGAGGTTCAGGGTCCTTAGTAACCCATGGTCAGTGCAGTTATGACCCACATATAGCCCACTAACAACAGGGTCATAATAGGGTCATAAGTACAGTTATAAGTGGGTTGCTAAATCCTGAACCCTAAACCCTGAACCTATAAGTGCAGTTCTCATTGGGTTGCTAAGTACCATGAACCTCCAAGTAGCAGAACGAAGCCGCCAGGGTTTAGGGTTTAGGGTTTAGGGTTTAGGGTTTAGGGTTCCAGGGTTTGGGTGTTAGGGGTTCACAAGCAGTTCATCGAAATCGGGGCTGCGTAGTTGACCTTCCCCGTTTTTGGTTACATGCATAGATATGTATGTGTGTGTGTGTGTGTGTGTTTTTTTAACCTTGATTCGTTAAAAAACATACATATGTATGTATATATATATATATGTATACATGAATACATATACCCCCATTACAAGTAAAAGGTTAACCTTTCTTGGGCTAGGGTGTTCAGCCCCTACATAGAGGTTGTCAAGGAGTCAGCTGACCAGGGAGGTAACGGGCCAGAAGTTGGTTGGGCCGGGAGGGTGGGCATGGGGGTTGAGGGTTGAGGGTTTAGGGTTTAGGGTTTAGGGTTTAGGGTTACCCAGCCGAGGTGTTCAGGGGGCTCGTGGCCCTAAGGGTCCCTGCATCTCATTGTTGTATGCGTGGGCCCCAAAGTCCCTATGTAGGAGGTACCTTAAGGCCCAAGTATCCCCCGTTCAGTGTTTAGGGTTTAGGGTTTAGGGTTTAGGGTTTAGGGTTTATTTAGGTACATGGACCCTTTAGGATGATGATTTATAAGGGAGTTGTAGGTGGTGAAGGGGCTACTCGGACAGGTCAGGGAATCCTTGCAGTTGGGGCGGTGCTAAGCCCTTCAACCACAAGCTAAAGGTTTATGGTTTAGGGTGGCCCTCCGTATCCGAAACCAAAAGACACCGGCTTTTTTGCTCAAGTCGGGCTACACAGAGATTAGGGAGTTAGGTGCCCCATAATTATGATCCTTTGAGGATGTATAATACGTGGGGGTATAAAGTCCCTTGCTGCTCAATTCTCTGTTTCCTTGTCAAGAACGTCTATGTGAACTGACATTCCACTCGCCTTAGCGCAATTCTTCCTCGTTGCGCCAGCATGTGGCCGTTGACCATCCACTGTCTTGCCGGCTCCACGTTTGAGCTCCAGGTGGACGATGCGGAAACGGGGCTGGATGTGCGCAGACGAGTCGCAGGAAGTGTTGGGCTTCCAGCAGCCTCACTCGTGCTGACTTCTGGTGGCCGTGTCCTCGAACTGCTCCAGCCACTGCTGAAACAAACTCAAAACCGAGAGCTCACATACGTGGTTCGTAAAATTGGCGCAGGTTCTGCGGCACGCAGTATAGCGCAAGCGTTAGCAAGGACAGGAGTCAATGAGGACACGGAGCCCATGTATGCCGTTGATGCCTTGGCCTTCGGCGATGATTTCAACCAGAGCTTGGAAGGGGTGCAGCTTCCCAGCGGCCTACAGACCTTGACCTTCGGCTATGCGTTTAACCAGAGCTTGGAAGGGCTGCAGCTTCCCAGCGGCCTACAGACCTTGACCTTCGGCTACAACTTCAACCAGAGCTTCGAAGGGGTGCAGCTTCCCGGTGTCCTACAGACCTTGACCTTCGGCGACGGCTTCAACCAAGGCTTGGAAGGGCTGCAGCTACCCAGTGGCTTACAGACCTTGATTTTTGGCAGGAACTTCAACCGGAGCTTGCAAGGGGTGCAGCTGCCCAGCGGCCTACAGACCTTGACCTTCGGCTATGATTTCAACCAGAGCTTGGAAGGGGTGGAGCTTCCCAGCGGCCTACAGACGTTGACATTCGGCTATGAGTTCAACCAGAGCTTGGAAGGGGTGCAACTTCCCAGCAGCCTGCAGACATTGACCCTCGGTGGCCGTTTCGACCAGAGCTTGGAAGGGGCGCAGCTTCCCAGCGGACTACAAACCTTGACCTTCGGCTACAGGTTCGACCAGAGCTTAGAAGAGGCGCAGCTTCCCAGCGGCCTACAGACCTTGACCTTCGGCTATGCTTTTAGCCAGACCTTGGAAAGGGTGCAACTTCCCAGCGGCCTACAGGCCTTGACCTTCGGCGACGGCTTCAACCAAAGCTTGGAAGGGGTGCAGCTTCCCAGCGGCCTACAAACGTTGACCTTCGGCTATGATTTCGACCAGAGCTTGGAAGGGGTGCAGCTTCCCAGCGGCCTACAGACCTTGACCTTCGGCTACAGGTTCGACCAGAGCTTGGAAGGGTTGCAGCTTCCCAGTGGCCTACAGACGTTGACATTCGGCTATGAGTTCAACCAGAGTTTGCGGAGGGTGCAGCTTCCCAGCGGCCTAAAAACCTTAACCTTCGTCGGCGTCAGCTTAGACCAGAGATTGGATCTGATGGAGCTGCCCAGCCACCTACAGACCTTGAGCTTCGGTGCAGACTTCAACCAGAGCTTGGAAGGGGTGCAGCTTCCCAGCGGCCTACAATCGCTGACCTACAGCCATTTGTTCAACCAGACCTGGGAAGGGCTGCACCTTCCCAGCGGCCTACAGTCCTTGACCTTCGGCTATGATTTCAACCAGAGCTTGGAGGGGTTGCAGCTTCCCAGCGGCCTACAGACCTTGACCTTCGGCTATGCTTTTAACCAGAGCTTGGAAGGGCTGCAGCTTCCCAGCGGCCTACAGACCTTGAGCTTCGGTGCAGGCTTCAACCAAAGCTTGGAAAGGGTGCAGCTTCCCAGTGTCCTGCAATCCTTGACCTTCGGCGACGGCTTCAATCAGAGCTTGGAAGGGGTGCAGCTTCCCAGCGGCCTACAGACCTTGACCTTCGGCCATGATTTTAACCGGAGCTTGGAGGGGTTGCAGCTTCCCAGCGGCCTACAGACCTTGACCTTCGGCTATGCTTTTAACCAGAGCTTGGAAGGGCTGCAGCTTCCCAGCGGCCTACAGACCTTGAGCTTCGGTGCAGGCTTCAACCAAAGCTTGGAAAGGGTGCAGCTTCCCAGTGTCCTGCAATCCTTGACCTTCGGCGACGGCTTCAATCAGAGCTTGGAAGGGGTGCAGCTTCCCAGCGGCCTACAGACCTTGACCTTCGGCCATGATTTTAACCGGAGCTTGGAGGGGTTGCAGCTTCCCAGCGGCCTACAGACCTTGACCTTCGGCTATGCTTTTAACCAGAGCTTGGAAGGGCTGCAGCTTCCCAGCGGCCTACAGACCTTGAGCTTCGGTGCAGGCTTCAACCAAAGCTTGGAAAGGGTGCAGCTTCCCAGTGTCCTGCAATCCTTGACCTTCGGCGACGGCTTCAATCAGAGCTTGGAAGGGGTGCAGCTTCCCAGCGGCCTACAGACCTTGACCTTCGGCCATGATTTTAACCGGAGCTTGGAAGGGGTGCAGCTTCCCAGCGGCCTACGGACCTTGACCTTCGGCTATGATTTTAACCAGAGCTTGGAAGTTGTGCAGCTTCCCAGCCGCCTACAGTCCTTGACCTTCGGCTATGCTTTTACCCAGACCTTGGAAAGGGTGCAGCTTCCCAGCGGCCTACAGACCTTGACCTTCGGCTATTATTTCAACCAGAGCTTGAAAAGGGTGCAGCTTCCCAGCGACCTACAGACCTTGAGCTTCGGCGCAGTCTTCAACCAGAGCTTGGAAGGGGTGCAGCTTCCCGGCGGCCTACAGTCCCTGACCTTCGGCGGCAGCTTCGACCGCTTTGAAGGGGTGCAGTTTCCAAGCTTCCTAGTGCGTTTCTCCTCGCGTAGCTTTAAGGTGGACACTTGTTAAAACTGTGAGCAGCCAGGGCTAGGGTTGAGGCAGCAATAGGACATAAGCCTTGCTCCCGAAATATCTAAGAGATCTTCAACTTACCTCTTGGGCATAGACTGCACTGAACTCACGGGGTATTGCGAGCCCAACATCTCCTTTCAAGGAACCATGAAGGTTGAGCTCACCCTAAGCCCTAAACCCTAAACCCTAAACCCTAAACCCTAAACCCTAAACCCTAAACCCTAAACCCTAAACCCTAAACCTGAGATGTTACCTTGTATTTTGCACCACGATCTGGTGTGCTCTTCTTCGGGTCAGGTCCGAGTGGTTTGAAGACTCAAACCCCCAAAGGGTTCAGGGTTTAGGGTTTAGGGTTTAGGGTTTAGGGTTTAGGGTAATGCTCTTGGTAGCCCAGTGGTACCCTTTTACCTTTTTTTTTGTTTCTGGCTTCCCTCATTAAACCAGACTTCCTGCCACCCCAAAAGGGTTTAGGGTTTAGGGTTTTTTTAGGGTTTAGGGTTTAGGGTTTAGGGTTTAGGGTTTAGGGTTTAGGGTTTAGGGTTTAGGGTTTAGGGTTTAGGGTTTAGGGTTTAGGGTAAACCCTGAACCCTAAACCCTGAAGCCCTAAACTTCGTAAACCCGAGGCTTCCCAAGCTTCCTAAACCTTAAACCCTAAATTTCGGGCTGAGGGTTTCAGGTTTAGGGTTTAGGGAACCTGCGATGCGAAACCGATGCGCATCTATTCCTTGGCCTCGGTTCGTTTTGGGGGCTTAGGGAGTTTAGGGTTCAGGGTGTAGGGTTTAGGGTTAGGGTTTAGGATTTAGGATTTAGGATTTAGGATTTAGGATTTAGGGTTCAGGGTTTAGGGTTTAGGGTTAATTAGAGAGTTCACCCTAGCTGTCCGAACGGCTTCAGCTCTTAACCCAATTTCAACTTTTAACCCAACCTCCACTTGTGGGGAAACATTAGCGACATATTACTATGTTATTGGTTAAGGGTTTAGGGTTTAGGGTTTCGGGTTTAGGGTTTAGGGATTAGGGGTTAGGGTTTGGAATAGTCTGGTTTGTTTTCAAAATTATATTGTCATGTTACTCCTGGCATGGCCCCTTTTGCTACCTGAAGGATCTTTAACAAGGTTTCCCAAAGCCCAGGGATACGTCCTTAAGGGTCCAGTGCACAACCCTAAACCCTAAGCCGTAAACCCTAAACCCTAAACCCTAAACCCTAAACCCTAAACCCTAAACCCTAAACCCTAAACCCTAAACCCTAAACCCTAAACCGCGCGTTTCGGGCCTCGCCAGAGGAGGTCACGAAGACGGAGAAGACTGAAAAGAAGCGGAAGCGCAGAGACGAGGCCGGGTGGTCTTCAGGGTTCCGGGGTTTAGGGGTTTAGGGTTTAGGGTTTAGGGTTTAGGGTTTAGGGTTTGGGGTTTAGGGTTTAGGGTTTTCAGAGTTTTCAAGATTTCAGGGTTTCAGGGTTTAGTCAGCTGTTCAGGGCGTGCCGCAGGAGGACCATCGTTCCCCTTTTTCGTGTTTGGGCTTTGAGGTCCCTACCCCCTACCCCCTAAACCCTAAACCCTAAGCCCTAAACCCTAAACCCTAAACCCTAAACCCTAAACCCTAAACCCTACTGGGGAACTTTAAGGTTGATGTAGGAGGAAGGCCTGCACTGAAGCGGTGAACCCCCAAATCCATAGTACCCTAAAGCCCACTCAGCCCTACACTTGTAAGCCCTAGTGAGCCCTAGGGTTTAGGGTTTAGGGTTTAGGGTTTAGGGTTTAGGGTTTAGGGTTTAGGGTTTAGGGGTACAGCCCAAAACCCTAAACTCTAAACCCTAAACAAACCCAACAGCAACCCCTTAAGCTCAGAAGACTTAAGCCCTAACCAGACAGGCCCTCGAACTGCAAGTTAACTTAGGCTTCCAAGGTTGGAACCCCTGAACCCTAAACCCTAAACCCTAAACCCCATGCTCAAAGGGGTTTAAAAGGATCCGAAGTATGGGCCCCTAGTATGCATAGTGCAAAGACAAGGGTTACATATCAGGGGACCCAAATTCAGGACCCACACTTTGGATGCCCTAAACCCTAAACCCTAAACCCTAAACCCTAAACCCTAAACCCTAAACCCTAAACCCTAAACCCCTCAACCCTCATCCCTAAGCCCTAAACCCTGAGGCTGCAGCGGCCCCGGCGGAGGCCCCGAGCACCTCGGCAAAGTTGAGCTTTGGTTTAGGGTGCAGGGTTTAGGGTTTTGGGCTTTTAGGGTTTAGGGTTTTAAGGTTTCAGGGTTTAGGGTTTTAGGTTTAGGGTCCAGGGTTTAGGGTTTAGGGGTTGGAACTCTGCTAAACACAGCTCGCGCCTTCCTTTGTCGCGTCATTCAGTGCAGGGTTAAGAGGGTGTTAGGGGCTTTGGGGTTTTAGGGTTTAGCGCTGAGGGTTTTAAGATTTAGGTTTTTAGAATTTAGGGTGTAGGGTTTTAGGATTTCGGGTGTGGTTGGTTATGAAACCCGAGCAATTGCGGCAAAGTCGTTTTCGGCAAGTCTGACTCCGATGTGAAAAATCGTGCAAGCAGTAACAAACACTCGCGTGTTTTGCACGTTCTACCCGTCATCGCCGAAAAAGTCATCGACCGACAGCATGAAAATACTATTTCTTGAACACTGCGTGCCTGATTTGCCTAGGAAAAGCTTCTAAAAGCACAACATCTGGAGAAACAGCACCCTAAACCCTAAACCCCAAACCCCAAACCCTAAACCCCACAAATCTCAGAATCCAACACCCTAAACCCTAAACCCTAAACCCTAAGCCCTAAGCCCTAAACCCTAAACCCTAAACCGCGGCCACAACCCACGAAGCCGGGAGCCCACTTGTTTTGGTGAGTTTTTTGGGCTTTCTCAAAGTTTTTTATGATTTTTCAAAAGAATCCAAAAGCAACGCATGTTGCTTTCTTTTAATTTTCAATAACACAACCGGCAAACCTTTAGAATAAAAAAGCAAACACAACAACAGCAATTCCATAAAGAGTGGGATCACGGCTTCGTAGCTTTGTTTCTTTGGGGTTTGGGGCAAAATGTGCAGAAGATGCTTTTTGTTTTCATAAACTGCGTTTTTATCAGCCTTTCTAGGCAAATCAAGCTTTCTAGGCCCCATTCGCGCCTCGCATTAAAATTGTCCTCTTCCAAGCTGTTCATGAGCAAAGTAAACTTTTCTTCGTACAAACGAAACTGCAGATGTAATGTAATGAGTAGAAATGACTATAGCTGTGCCGTGTTTATCTATCTCAATAATGTTCACTAGCAGTACTTAATCCAGTTTAGATATAAAGTATTTGTCATGTAGAGGGTGGCCTTGAAGTTTGTTCAGGGTTTAGGGTTTAAGGTTTACTCTAGGGTTAAGGGTTGGGTCCTTTGTTTTGCTTACGCACGAAGCCCAAATGATAATTTCTTGGGATGTAGGCCTCGAATATCAAATCTTAGTAGCTGAGCGAGTACACTTTACACGTTTTGGGATAGTATAATCACCTACAGAACTGAAAGTGTACACTTTTTTGGGGCTTAGGAACTGAGCAACTAAGAAATCAAATGCGTCAATGCAATACGAAGCTAGTCCGGATGAAGACTTCCCTAAACCCTAAATCATCACAACTCAGCCCTTCGCGGCCCTGTGGCGCGCCCAAGGCACCAAGAGCCAGCCGCCCGAGCAGCCGGAAGACGATCGGAGGCTGGACGTAGGGTTCGGGTTTCGGGTTTCGGGTTCAGGGTTTTAGGGTTTTAGGGTTTTAGGGTTTTAGGGTTTTAGGGTTTTAGGGTTTTAGGGTTTTAGGGTTTTAGGGTTTTAGGGTTTTAGGGGGTTTTAGGGTTTTAGGGTTTTAGGGGGTGTTTTAGGGTTTTAGGGTTTTAGGGTTTTAGGGTTTTAGGGTTTTAGGGTTTTAGGGTTTTAGGGTTTTAGGGTTTTAGGGTTTTAGGGTTTAGGGTGTAGAGTTGAGAGTTGAGGGTGATGGGCTAGGGTTTGTGGTTCGCGGGCGTGGGGGGGTTTATGGGTTTTTTCGGGGTTGTGGGCGCAAAGATTTGGTCCAGGGGTAGATGGGTCTTTTTTTGGGGGGGAGGGGGAGCTTAGTGGGCTTGGTAGGTTTAGGGGAGGAGGGTGTATGGGTTGAAGGGCTTGGTTGCGGGCTTATGGGTTTCAATGTTTTGGGGTTTAGGGGTGTATCTTGTTCATTGTTATCATGCTTGTTTGATTTTGGCATTTGTGTGTGTGTGTGTGTGTGTGTGTGTCTGTGTGGTGGGGGTTAAGGCTCTTCTGATCAGTGTTTACGTGTGTTTGGGGAGTTCTTGGGAAAAGTTGAACTTTTGCAGTTTCGGGTTCGTTTCTTGGATCTGTTTTGGGGGTGGCTGGGTTTTTGGATTTGAGGGTTTTGGCTTTAGGGTTTAGGGTTTCAGGATCTAGGATCATGGTTTGATTCGCTCAGGCAGATGTCTGTTCTTAGTCGCACGAACCCCGGCGAGGAATCGCAAGCGTGGCCCACAAGCCTCGCTTACCCGAAGGGTCCATGTACCTGTGTAGGATATACTTGGGCCCCGAAGGGATTCCTATGCTACTTCAGGGTCCAAGTATATACTATATAGGCGCATGAACCCTTAGGGTTCTGAGTCAATGAGCCCCTCCGCTTTGTCAACGCAGCAGAGCAGGTTTCGCAGCCCCAGGACAAACCCCTAAACCCTAAACCCTAAACCCGAAACCCGAAACCCGAAACCCTAAACCCTAAACACGCATAGGGCCTGGGGGGTGCAGAACTCAGAGCCGTAGCGGAGCTGGAAAAGCTCGTTGAAGCAACGTTCCAAGCTGTTTCACAGCAATTCGAGTTCGGTTTCAGCATCCAGCCTCTACAAGCATTAAACCAAAACAAAACCCAAAGGGTCCATGTACCTATAAAGTATATACTTGGGCCTTAAAGGAGTTCCCATATAGTAGCTTTAGGGCCCAAGTATATACTATATGGGTACATGGACCCTTAGGGAAATTAGAACCCTAGCGCCCCCAAAGCCCCGCAGCCCCAAAAGTCCTACAGCACCCGAACAGATTTAGCAGCAAAGCCCCAAACCCCAAACCCTAAATGCTGGATCGCTTAAACCCTAAAACGTTAAAAGCCTAAACCCTCAACCCTCAACCCTAAACCCCAACCCTCCTTCGGACGGTCAGGGCCATCCCGCGCAAGAAGAGGACTTGACGTGTGCACAGTCGCGCGTGGGAGTTTGGCTTCAGTTTCAGGGTGTTGTTGGCTTTAGAGTTTGAGGGCATTGGGGCTTTAGGGCTTTAAAATTTAGAGCGTTTAGGGTTTGTAAGGTTTTAGGGATTTAGCGTTTTAGGGTAGGAAGGTTGGAGGGTTTTGAGGCTTTAGGTTTTTGGGGCTTTGGAGTTTCAAGGCTTTTCGGCTTTGTAAGGTTTAGAGATTTAGGGTTTTAGGCTTTGAGGGTTTTAGGGCTCTAGGGTTCTGGGGCTTTAGAGTTTAAGACTTTTAGGGTTCTATAAGGTTTTGGGTGTTTAGGATTTGCGGGTTTTCGCGTTTTGAGATTTGAGGGTTTCAGGGCTTTGTCGTGTAGGGATGGTTTGAGGGCTTTTAGGGTTCTGGGGTTTGAGGGTTTTAGAGTTTAGGGCTATTTGGGTTCCAAGGTTTTCGGGGTTTAGGGTTTGCAGGGTTTTAGGGATTTAGGGTTTAGGTTTTGGGGTACAGTGCTTTAGGCTTTAGGCTTCAGGGTTCGGGATTGGAGGTTGGGGTTTTAAGGGTATGGGGTTTAAGGGGTGTGAGTTTTTTTTTGAATTTATTTGTTAAATTTATTTGTGGCTGAGGGCTAAGGGTGTGTGTGTGTGTGTGCACGCGCGCGTGTGTGTGTGTGTGTGTGTGCGCATGCGCCAACTAGCTTGGTTTGGGGTTTAGGGTTTTAACCCTAGTTTCCGAACAAAGCTTCAACTCCCGTGCCCACCCATAAAGGGCTTAGGGTTAGCGTTCAGGGCTTCGGTGATTTTTTGCGAAGCCCTAAGCCCTAAGCCCTAAACCCTAAACCCTAGTTTCGAGGCTGATCCTTCAACCTGTTTGATACCATGTCGAACTGTTGAACTCTGAAACCCTAAACCCTAAACCCTAAACCCTAAACCCTAAACCCTAAACCCTAAACCCAGGTTAGCTCTGGAAGACTCAGCCGAAGAAGAGCAACCAGACGCCCAGCAGCTTGTAGCCCTGTTCCCATTCCCTCGCTAGGTTGGGATTCCGAAGCCCTAAACTTACTAAGCCCTAAACCCTAAACCCTAAACCCTAAACCCTCGGACCCTGCCCCTAGACCCTAGACTCTAAACTAACTTTTCTCTCTTAGTCGCATCGCTTTTTTAGGGAACCTCGCAAGCCCCAACCCTGAAACTGTTGCAGGAAAGAGGATCCCACCGCCGCCTCCACTCCTGCAGGAGAGGGTTTAGGGTTTAGGGTTTAGGGTTTAGGGTTTAGGGTTTAGGGTTTAGGGTTTAGGGTTTAGGGTTTAGGGTTTAAAGCCTATATAAGCCCCAAGGCCTAAACCCTGAACCCGAACGTAGGGTTAGCACAGCACGTGCTTAAGGGAGGGGGTTTCAAGGGGGGTATGTAACCCAAGGCTCCCTAATACTCCCCACTACCCCCTGAGGCTCACTAAGCTTCCCTAAGATTTCCTAGGTACCTAAACCCTATAAACCCGATAAACCCTAAACCCTAAAACCCTAAGCCCTAAGCCCTAAACCCTAAACCCTAAACCCTAAACCCTAAACCCTAAACCCTAAACCCTAGACCCCGTTTGAACCCCCTCCCTTAAGAACCCTATAAAGGGTTCAGGGCTCGGCCTTTAGGTGGCGCCTGGTGTTCTTTCTGGCTCCTGATCCGTTTGGCGTTTAGGGTTTAGGGTTTAGGGTTTAGGGTTTAGGGTTTAGGGTTTAGGGTGTGTTCTTGCTGGCTCCTAATCGGTTTAGCATTTCGGGTTTAGGGGGGTCAGGGCTTGGGCTTTAGGCTTAAGGTTTTAGGCTTTAGGGTTTAGAGTTTAGGGTTTGGGGTCTTTAAACAAGTTAGCGCGAGGATGACCAGTGGTACCCTTTTCTTCCTTCTCAAAGACTTAAACGGTTTTCTTGACACCTTCCCCTTTAGACAACATCAAGAAGCGGTGCCGTTCTGTCGATCGAAGGAACTGGGGATCTCAGTTGGGAAGAAATCCCGAAATCCGGCTAGCTTCTGAGTTCCGAGATCATCGGCTCATCGGCTCCTAAGCCGCATTCTTGTCCGAGAGTCTTTTCGATGCAGAGATATCTGCGTTGCCTCCTCAAGTTTTGGGCAGCGCGGCTCTTTACCATGGTATCCGGTGTCGCAGAAACTGCTGCCTCACCGTGTTTATGGCCACAGCAACGAAACACGGACTTGTGTCGCACCGGTTCCGAGATTGCAACGGCTGGTTATCCCTTCCCAAGGTCTAGGGTTTAGGGTCTAGGGTTTAGGGTTTAGGGTTTAGGGTTTAGGGTGAAGCCCACAGAAGGCACGTTTCAGGGAGCCTGTGCTGAAGAAGCTGCTCTCCGTCGGTGGGTGTCGATGTAAGCCCTAGAGGCGCTTTAAACCCTGCAAACCCTACGGTTTAGGGTTAGAGGGCTTTAGGGTTTAGGGTTTAGTGTTTAGGGTTTAGGGTATAAACTCCATAAACTCCAACAAACTCTATACACTATATCAAACTCTATAAACTTCCTATGTACCCTATAAGCCCTACAAGTAACGGGGAACCTACCCTCAGCCCCAGACCCCAAACCCTAAGCCTTAAACCCTCAAACCTCACAAGCGGCTTCGTGGCCTCTCTCTGCTTAGGGTAGTTACATGGGCCCTTAGTTGGGGAACCTTCAGTACCCCTTATATATCCTAAAAATATCCCAAGGGCCCATTCTTCAGAACCCCCTAAAAGGGTACGGGACCATGTAACACTCCAAACCGCAAAAACCTAAACCCTAAAAGGGTAAGGGACCCAGTAAGGGACCATGCAACTACCCTACACCCTCAACCCTCAACCACCCTAAACCCGAAACCCCCAACCCGAAACCCTAAACCCGAAACCCCCAACCCGAAACCCTAAACCCGAAACCCTACGCCCTGAACCCAAGCCCGGGATCCTCAACCCGCAAATCCTAAACCCCTAAACCCTAAACCCGAAACCCCTAAACCCTAAACCCAAGCCCCAAAACCCTAACCCTAAACCTGTAGGAGGGCAAGCGCGAGGAGATGCGGCTGCGGCCGCGCCGCCTCCCGCGGCACCAGCCCAGGCACGAGTGCAAGAGTTATGCTTTCATGGGACTTAGTAACCCAATTGTAACTGTATTTAGAACTGTATTTATGGGTTTAGGGTTTAGGGTTTAGGGTTTAGGGTTTAGGGTTTAGGGTTTAGGAACCCAATTATAACTGTACTTCTAACCCAATTATAGCCCTATGAGGGTGTGGGATTTATGGGGTCTAGGGTAGGCTTCCTATCTAAGGGTAGGCATATGGCCCCTGAATATCGTCCCTTACCTCCTTGAACGGGTTCTGAAGTATGGGCCCTTGGGTTGTACAGGGTATATGACGGCGAGATAAGGCTTCCCCTCTTCAGGGCCTCTTCTAAGGGACCATGTAACTACCCTACTACCCTAAGCCCTAAACCCTACACCCTCAACGCTTAAACCCTAAAACCCTAAAACCCTGAAACCCTAACCTCTAAACCCTCAACCCTAAAACCCTAAAACCCTAAACCCTAAAACCCTAAACCCTAAAACCCTAAACCCTGAACCCCCAAATCCTAAACCCCCAAGGGGCTTCTAAGAATAACCAATAGTTGAACTTTAAACTTTTGGGGTTTCCTTATTTAGTAGGAACAACAAAGTTTAACCTTTTTTTCCCTTGGTTATTGGAGAAGTAAGATAATATGCGGGCCTTCGAAATGGACCAGGTCCCACCAGCGCCCCCGCAGGCTCTCTGCCGCATGCGTTGCTGAGGGTGTTAGGGTGTCAAGGTTTCTTGGGTTTTAGGTTGTTAGGGTGTTAGGGTGTCAAGGTTTTTTTGGGTTTTAGGTTGTTAGGGTGTTTGGCTTTTAGATCTTGGGTTTCGAGGTTTGAAGGTTTTTAGGATCTTAAAGAGTGTGTGTTTGTTTGGGTTTTGTGGGATTTCAGGGGTTGCGGGTTTCAGGGGTTTCGGAGGTCTTAGGATTTTGGGGTTTTCGGGGTTGAGGGCTTTGGGGTTTGGGGGAATTTAGGGTTTTAGGGATTGAGGGTTTGGGGTTGAGTGTTAATTGGGTTTTAAGTCTAGAGGGTTTTGTGGGAGTTTGAGGATCGTATGGGTTGAGGCTGTGGGGGTTAAGATTTGAGGGTTTTCGTGGATTTGAGGGTGTTAGGGGTCTTGTGGGAGTTTGAGGGGTTTAGGGGCTCGGGGGTGTGAGGGTTAGGGGTTGTAGTGGGTCAGGGTGTTTGAGGATTACAGGCTTTTAGGGTTCAAGTTTAGGGTTGTTGGGCTCTTAGAGATTTTATGGGCTTTTGGGGCTGTAGCGATATTAGGGCTTTACCGGTTTTAGGGTTTTGGCGATCTTAGGGTTTTCGCGTTTTGGGGTTTCGGGTTCAGGGTTCAGGGTCGTAAGGGGACCTTCATAATGTATGGGTTTGTTCAGGCTGAGCAGAGGGGTTGGCCCTCACCCCTAGAACCTCAATCCCACCCCTAAGCCCTGAACCCTCATACCCCTCAACCCTGAACCCTAAACCCGAAACCCTAGCCCTAAACCCTATACCCTATCTTGAAGCTCCGGAGTCACGGGCACGACCCAGCCTCAGCTGAAGTTGATCAGGAGAGCGCGGCACCCAAGACCCCTGCCACCTCCAGCCTTGGACCCTGAGTCTGAAGTTCAGCAGGTGGAGAGTGCCTAAACCCTAAACCCTAAACCCTAAACCCTAAACCCTAAACCCTAAACCCTAAACCCTAAACCCTAAACCCTAAACCCTAAACCCTAAACCCTAAACCCTAAACCCAAGACCACCGAAGCTGTTCCCACCTGCAGCGCTGCAGTGACTGCCGCCTCCACCATTGGTGAAACTCCCCGAGAGTGGGCAACCCCTCATAGAACCGACGAATACGAGTGGGGGTTTAGGGTTTAGGGTTTAGGGTTTAGGGTTTAGGGTTTAGGGTTTAGGGTTTAGGGTTTAACATAGAAACCTCTCAGAACAGAAGGGTAGTACAGGGGTCGGCGGAATAGTTACTAGGAATAGTCTCTTATAGCCCCCTTGTAATGATCCGATAACGACCCCCAAACATCTTCAGGCCCCTACGTTGCCTCTATTTGTCCGAAAGCCAACTCAACCGCAACAAACATGAGAACGCAAAACAACAACCCAAACCGTGTAAGCTGCAGATACTCAGGTGCAGGAGTTTCATGTGCCGGGGTTTAACTAGGGGTACTACAGCTTCCGGTGCTTCTGACCTTATTCCGGGGGCGGGGGAGGGGCGGGGATGGGGGGGGATGGGGGGGGATGGGATGGGGATGGGATGGGGGGGGGGATGGGGGGGGATGCGGGGGGGGGGGGGTTGCAGGCACATAAAATCTTCAAGGACCCGAGTTGGGCTATCCTACTTAGAAAACTTCCCCCCGATCCTCCTAAGGAGGATTCGTTGAAGGACCCTAAACCCTAAACCGAAACCCTAACCCTAAATCCTAAACCTAAACCCTAAACCCTCACCCTAAACCCTAAACCCCAAACAAAGTCTAGAGAGTCCTCCCTTGTCCCCCCTTTTGCGTCAGGTCCACAAAAGCCGAGCCTCCGAGGGCACGCAGAAACTCCGCAGCCCCGAAAGAAGTGTTTTAGGGCTCGGTTTAGGGTTTAGGGTTTAGGTTTGGTTTTAGAGTTTAGGGTTTAGGGGTTTAGGGTTTTAGGGTTTTAGGGTTAGGGTTTTAGGGGTTTTAGGTTTAGGGTTTAGGTTAGGGTTTTAGGTTTTGGTTTTAGGGTTAGGGTTTTAGGGGGTTTTTAGGGTTTTAGGTTAGGGGGTTTAGGGTTTTAGGGTTTTAGGGTTTTAGGGTTTTAGGGTTTTAGGGTTTTAGGGTTTTAGGGTTTTAGGGTTTTAGGGTTTTAGGGTTTTAGGGTTTTAGGGTTTTAGGGTTTTAGGGTTTTAGGGTTTTAGGGTTTTAGGGTTTTAGGGTTTTAGGGTTTTAGGGTTTTAGGGTTTAGGGTTTAGAGTTTGACTGACGAAGTCTTCCCTACTCACTTCGCACGAGTGCACTGTTTTGCGCGCAGGGCTCTACAAGGTTTCGGGATCTTCTTGGTGGTTCGGGCTTAGGGGGTTTGGGGCTTAGGCTACTCTAAACCCTAAACCCTAAACCCTAAACCCTAAACCCTTTCAGGCTTTTTCCATGTATTTTACTTTCTTGTTTTTGGGCAGCATTAGGCTTTGGGTGCGGGCCTAGGGGTTGACGAAAATCGGGGCCCAAATAGAATAGACCCCCCAAATAGTAGGATCCCCTTATAAGAAAGACCCCCCTAAACCCTAAACCCTAAACCCTATACCCTAAACCCTAAACCCTATGCCCTAAACCCTAAACCCTATGCCCTAAACCCTAAACCCTAAGCCCAAAAACCCTAAACCCTGTAAGCACTAAACCCTGTCGGGCTGCGGTGTAGGTCAGCAACGAAGGAAGACCTTCGGAGCCAGACGTGATGCAGCTGCTGGTGCAGCATCACGTTGAGCCCCTCAAGTTAGCATCGACTTGGACGCATTTTTGGAGGGGGCTCTCTGCCCGTGTAGCATCCACGCTGGAAGTGGATACCCCGAATTCCTTTTGGCCGGGTGGGCAGATGGGCCAACAGAATGTGAGGCGGCCGCAAAGGTTCTTGAAGGACATCTTCAGAAGAACCATGCGAACGTCAAACAGTCTGATCTGGAGATGCAAACTGCGCGGGCACACATGTGGTGGCGCGACGCAATTGACCAGATGAAGCTGTTTAGGGGCCTTAGGGAAACCCTAAACCCTAAACCAGAAACCCGAAACCCTAAACCCTAAGCCGCCTAAGCCCTAAACCCTAGACCGTACCACACAAAACGCTCAAGCAACAGGCCTGAACCTGAACCCCAAGCCTCGAGTTTGGCAGTTCAGTCTTCTGTTAGAAGGTGATAGTTCGGCGGCATAGTCTGTTGTGTAGGCTCTTGTTGCAATCCTTTCTACTAGGGTTTAGGGTTTCGGGTTTAGGGTTTAGGGTTTAGGGTTTAGGGTTTAGGGTCTCCAACTTGCAAGCAGCCAGCCACCGCGCCAGCAAGCAGGACACGGAGAGGCTAGCCGCCTCGAAGAAGAAGGAGAAGAAGAAAGACAAGAAGAAGGAGCCCCCCCTTCGAGCCCTCAGGGTTTAGGGTTTAGGGTTTAGGGTTTAGGGTTTAGGGTTTAGGGTTTAGGGTTTAGGGTTTAGGGTTTCGGGTCGAGTGTTTACCACTTCGGGGTTTATAGGGCTTGGGGTTGCTTAGGAGAAAAAGGGACCTGGAGTTGAGAATTTCCAGGCTCAAGTCTGTGGTTCTGGGTTGGGGGCTTCCCTAAACCCTAAACCCTAAACCCTAAACCCTAAACCCTAAACCCTAAACCCTAAACGCTCAAGTATTTAAAAATGTCTACAGGTTTTGGGGGTTCATGGGTTCGGGGTTCAGGGCATTTTGAGGTTTGGGGCTTCCCTCAACCCTGAACCCGAAGCCCTTAATCCTGAAGCCTGAACCCTAAACCCGAAACCCTAAACTTTCAACCGTCAACCCTCAACCCTCAACCCTAAACCCCAAACCCTAAACCCGAAACCCTAAACTTTCAACCCTCAACCCTCAACCCTCCCGGTAGGAGGCTGCTGAGGAGACACCTGCATCCCGAGGACTGCAGTGTTTTGTTCTACTTACTTAGCCAATAGTTGAACTTTAAACTTTTTGAGTTTCCTTATTTAGTAGGAACAACAAAGTTTAACCTTGTTTTCCCTTGGTTATTGGAGAAGTAAGTCTAAGCGCTTGCAGGGATGAGTTCGGGGTTTAAGGTTTCGGGTTTTGGGGTATAGGGTTTCGGGGCTTAGGGGTTTAGAGTTAAGGGTTTGGGGTTTAGGGTTGAGGGTTTGGGGTTTAGGGTTTGGGGTTTCGGGTTTTGGGTTTCGGGTTTCGGGTTTAATTCGGGTTTACGGTTTGGGGTTTTGGACTCTATAGGAATTCGGGTTTGGGTTTTCATTCGGTATTTCGGGTGTTGTGTTTTGCTTGGAAAGGACCCATTAATCAAAATACTTGCTATGAAGTGTGGCCGTGCAGGGCGGTGCTGGGACATTCGGGTGGTTTTTGGTTTGGGTTTACAGGTTTTTACGGGGTTTCCGAAGTAACTCCTAAAGAACACCTAAGGTCTCTTATAAGGGTCCCCCCTTAGACCCCATGCCCCCCCCTTGAACCGCCCTCCCTTGAGAAACTTATTCAGGTTTGGTTAGGGGTTAGGGTTCAGGGTTTCAGGAAGAAGAAATCCGGATCAGGGTCGAGGTGATCATGCGGGAGCCACGAATGTGAACTGTTGCGGATCTTGAAGTTGCCATGGCCGCTACACTCCTAAAGTTGAGTTTCGGGAGTTTAGAGAGCCAGGCTTAGCGTCCAGAACTTCTCTTGCGGCTGGATTGGTTTATGAATCCCACTCTACAAACACAAGGCATGCTTTGCAGTTGGTGTTCAATGTTACCTAAACCCTAAACCCTAAGCCCTAAGCCCTCCCCAAACCTTACGTATACACCCGAAACCTTACAGGGAACACCTTTGCCTGTGTTCCCCAAAGCCCGAGGCCCATTGGAGCTCTGCCCTCCGACTCAGCCATTTCGCCACAACACGCCAACCTAAGCTCCCAAATCCCCAAAAGCCCCTTAAGAGAAGCGGAGAAGCGTACAGCTCTAAATCCTTCAAGCCCAATCTCCTTCCTTTCCATCCCTAAATTCCTAAACCCTAAAACCCCTACAGCCCAGAAGCCCTTCGAGCCCTTTATCTTCAGCCCCAGCAACCGTAAGGACCCTCAAACATCTACAGTTGGGATGTGCGTCCTTTGGGAGTATCGGAATGTCCCAACAAAAGCTCAGAAAAGCGCAGCCTGAAACATCGTTCAAAAAGCTGTGAGAAAGCCTTCAAGCAGCAGGAAGTCCACTTCTCTAGAGTTTAGAACTTAGGGTTAAGGGCTAAGGATCTAAGTTTAGGGTTTAGGGAGAGTACCTAACTTAGGCACCAAAAGCCCTGCTATGTAAGGTGTTGGGGTACCTAAGCCCATAATGGCGCTGCAAGTGGACCAGCCACAGCCCTCTACCCTAAACCTCAAGCATCCCTAATCCCTAAGCCCTAAACCCGAAGCCTTAAATGCTGAACCCTAAACCCCAAACACCCCGAAACCCTAAACCACAAACCCCATAGTATAGTAGTTTATACTCTCAGTGGACCCGCTGGGAGCTGCTGTCCAGGAGAGCGTCATAAGGTTGCAGAGGAGCCTTCAGAACCCTGGGGAGAATGCGAGGGTTTAGGGTTTGGGGTTTGGGGTTTAGGGTTTGGGGTTCAGGGTTCAGGGTTCAGGGTTTGGAGATTTAGGCTTTGGGGTTTGGAGATTTAGGCTTTAGGGTTTGAAGTTCAGGGTGGGGCTCGGGCAGGGGCTCAAGATATGGGGTTTTGTGGCCAGGTATGGGTTGATCCCTCCCTGAACCCTTGTGCGTAGACTCCAATACTAATACCCTTAATGAAATACGGACTTTACCGTAAACCATGGAAGTCGAGTATGCTCTTTTTTCGAGTAGCCATGATGCCCAGTAGTGCCCTTTTCCCGCCTTTTTGCATTTTCTATTTTTTGGGGGGAGGGGGGGGGGGGGTTAGGTTCTCTTATAAACCCTAAGCCCCTAAACTCCCAAACCTCCGAGCCCCTAAACCCCCACACCCCTCAACCCCTAAGCCCACCAAGACCCCAAACCCCCACACCCTAAATCCTAAGCCCCCAAAGAAAGAAACCCCCAAGCTCCTAATACCCCATACCGGTAAGCCCCGAACGCCCTAAGACCCTAAACCCCAAACCCCCCTAAACCCTAAACCCTAAACCCTAAACCCTAAACCCTAAACCCTAAACCCTAAACCCTAAACCCTAAACCCTAAACCCTAAACCTAAACCCTAAACCCTAAACCCCAAACCAACCTTGAGTGGCCGTTTGAGCGTTCCACGCCAGGATCGCAAAGCGCGCGACGACACGCGCCACGACCGCGAGCACCGGGAGCACCGGAAGGCGTCGGCAAAGCACCTTACAGGGTTTAGGGTTTAGGGTTTAGGGTTTAGGGTTTAGGGTTTAGGGTTTAGGGTTTAGGGTTTAGGGGTTGTTTAGTGTTTAGAGTTTAGGAGTTTAAGGGTTTCGGGCTTTGGGGCTTCTGGGGATCAGGGTTTGGGGGTGAGCCCGAAAGAGCACTAGTGGCGGAGTCATCTATGTCGTCATTGGAGACTTGTGGTATTAGGGTTTAGGGTTTAGGGTTTTTATTGCATAAAGGGGTATAGTAGACTTTAGTCTGTGGTGGCTTTGTCTTCTGCGGAGGCGGAACTGATCGCGATAGCTGAAGCTGCTAAGGAAGTTGCTGGTCTGGCGCAGCTCGCTTCCCACATTTGGGGAGCTTCTGAAGCCCTGCTTCATCTTCACGGACAGCTCGTCTGCGCGACAGATAGCGGGGATGGAAGGCTTGCTGCGTAGTATGAGACACATCGATCTACGCCGTTGTTTCATGCAGGATCGAGTTCACAACAATGGACTGGCTATCGAAGGTGTCTCTGGTCTTGACAACGTCAGTGACTTGCTGACGAAGAACCTGAGCAGAGCCCAGACTATGAAGCACACCGCTGAAACTAGGGGTTTAGGGTTTAGGTTTTAGGGTTTAGGGTTTAGGCCAGGGGCTCTCCACGAAAGAGTGCAAGGAGAAGCTTCAAAGGCTTCTTGGTGGATGAGCTCCGTGTGCCTCGTTTGGGTTTTTTAACGCCTCCTGAGTCTCGTCCCTCGAGTCTACGATGCCCCCAAAAGGACAGCAAGAGTTATAAGTAGAGTTATAAGTACCCCAAAAGGAATAAGTAGAGTTATAAGTACCCCAAGAAAAACCCTAATCGGGGTTATCCTACTCAACAAAACTTGACAACGCACTAGGTCCGCCAAACCGTCGATCCTCCAAGTTAGGTTCAGGGTGTAGGGTGTAGGGTGTAGGGTTTAGGGTTAAGGGTTTAGGATTTAGGATTTAGGGTTTAGAGTTGAGGGTTTAGGGTTTCGGGTGCCCACTTTATTGAGCCCAGGGTTTACGCTAGACGTATACCTACGACTCCAGCACAGAATGGAGGATCTACATGTAAGAGAGATTCAGTACTAGCTTCTGAGGGTTCGGAATATCATCGGTTTGACTAACTGATAACAGGGACTCCTAAACCCTACACCCTAAACCCTAAATCCTAAACCCTAAACCCTAAACCCCGGGCAGAAGGAGTCCTACGTCATCTACGCAGGGGCGTATCTCGAGATTGCCATGAGCAGGTACCCCTTCTTGCATTCCTAGAACTTCTCTGGCCTGGGATGTTCGGAACCCTTAGCCCCTTAGCCCCTTAGCCCGAAACCCTAAACCCTAAACCCTAAACCCTAAACCCTAAACCCTAAACCCTAAACCCTAAACCCTAAAGCAGGAGCGCAGGGAGAAGGAGCGCAAAGAGGCGGCAGGCGAGGCAGCTTTGCCTGTCAACCTGAAGATGCCCTCAGGGGTTTAGACTTAGCCATCTCGGGCGGAAAATCTCTCCTAACCTTAAACCCTAAACCCTAAACCCCAAACCCCAAACCCCAAACCCGATTTTCGTAGATCAGTAGTAATAGAGGGGACTTTAAGCCCTTTATAGGGTCCTGCAGGGAGGGGGGGTTTAGGGTTTAGGGTTTAGGGTTGAGGGTTGAGGGTTGAGGGTTGAGGGTTTAGGGAGGTTGTAGGGTGTAGGGTTTAGGGTCTAGGGTCTAAGGTTTAGGGAGGTATCTAGTGAACCGTAATAAAGCGTAGGGCGCCTTGCGGAGTAGTGGGGAGTATGTTACATACCCTTGAATCCCCCCCCCGCCCTTCAAAACCCTAAACCCCAAACCCGAAACCTTAAACCCGAAACCCTAAACCCTAAACCCTGAACCCTTCAGCCCCTAAAACACTTTGGGAGCCTCATGTGCTGCAGCATTTGCGGCACAGCACAAGTCGGCCTCCAGCCCCTCCTCCCGATTTCCGTGCAGGCCACCTCGCCCTGAACCCTAAACCCTAAACCCTAAGCCCTAAACCCTAAACCCTAAACCCTAAACCCTAAGCCCTAAACCCTAAACCCTAAACCCTAAACCCTCAACCCAACTGGGCAGAATTCGGGATTTCCGGTCACCTAAGGTCCTCCCCAGAAACCCCTTGAAGGGATTAAACAGAGAGTCCCGAACTCCCTACCAAGAACAAGCAAGGTTAGTCAGTTCCACTTGGAGCTTCGTGGGTAGTTATAAGTAGGTTTATAAATACCCTGAATGCGGTTACAAGTATAGCTACCATACCTAGAACCGGCTTATAAGTGCCTGAACCCTAAACCCTTAAACCGTAAACCCTAAACCCTAAAAGCCTACCCCTTCCATAGTGGGCGCCTGGCGCAGCCCTGAAACCTGAAGTTGAACGTCGTATCCTTAAGCCACCCGTGACACGCTTGCGGGAACCTCTCAGAGGGTTTAGGGCTTAGGGCTTAGGGGTTAGGGCTTAGGGCTTAGGGCTTAGGGCTTAGGGCTTACGGCTTAGGGTTTGGGGTTTAGGGCTTAGGGCTTAGGGCTTAGGGGGGTTACAGGGGATGTTCAGGCTAATTGGGTTTTGGGTTTCGTAGATGTTTCGGCCTGAGGGATGCTTAGGGTTTAGGGACGTTTCGGGTGTAGGGTTTAGGGTTTAGGGTTTAGGGTTTAGGGTTTAGGGTTTAGGGTTTAGGAGGGTTACAACCTTGAAAAGAAGGTGCCCCAAAATTAAGCCCTCCGCTCGCCCAAAGATGACATATTCCCCCTAAATATGTACATACCATAGTGGGAGTACCCAAAGAGCCCAATATCCCGTAATGGTAGTCAGGATCCCTACTCAAATGTCTATTCCTTATTTCAGGGTATTGGGCTCTGGGGATTTTCCCTAAACCCTATGACCCCTAGACCCTAAACCTCAAGCCCCCGAGGGGTCAGGAAACCTTGCAAGGCGCAAGTTTTGAAATTGAGCCCCGAGCGCTTGTGTCCCCAAGTGTTTTGGGTTAGGCGCTTCAAGGTCTTAAGCGGCTTTGGGGTTCGGGTGTTAGTGTGTTAGGGTTTAGGGTTTGAGGGTTTCGGGTTGAGGGTTGAGGGTTTAGGGTTGAGGGTTGAGGGTTAAGGGAGTCATACTCGGACCTGAGCTTGTACCACTAAAAGCCTCCCTTCATCTGCACCTAGTACGGCCCTTCTATAGAGGATCTTTAAACTGGGCCTTGGAGTACTGTACTTCAATACTTGTTTGGTTCTGGGTTCCTACTATAGCTACTAATACCTTAACAGTATATACTTGTTTCCAGGGCTTACTCCAAAGTGGGGTAAAAAGGGTCCCCCAAACCCAAGGGTACCACCTGAGAGGTCCAAGGTAAAGGGGTTTAGGGTTCTAGAGTTTAGGGTTTTAAGCCCTAAACCCTAAACCCTAAACCCTAAACCCTAAACCCTAACCCCCCCCCCCCAATTGCCGATTCTCTCTTTGTTGGCGGGACCCATGCGGAGTCAGAGGCCCCGTGGCAACACCTCGGACCACATAACCCTGAACTGAACCTTAAAAGCCCTATTAGGGTTTAGGGTTTAGGGTTTCCAACCCTGAGGAAGCATGTCCTGGTGCGAGCGTGGCCTCCAAGCGCACGTCGACTGCGTGAAGACCTTCCTCCGCAAGGCCTAGTAGGGTTTAGGCCTAGTAGGGTTTAGGGTTTAGGGTTTAGGGTTTAGGGTTTAGGGTTTAGGGTTTAGGGTTTAGGGTTTAGGGTTTAGGGTTCTTAGGCAATAGTTGAGAACTTTACACTTTAGGGGTTTCCTTATATAGTAGGAAAAAATAAAGTTTAACCTTTTTTTTTCCCTTGGCTATTGCAGAAGTAAGTTTTGCGGGCTCGGGCCTGTAGAGGCTTGAAGGGGGACATGGGTGCTTTGTCAAAGTGATAATATTAAGGGTGCCCCCAAAAGGGAAAATGATTTTGACAACCACCCATATGTTGGTTTTCGAAATTCGAGGAATCCTACTATTTGGGGGGGCTATATATATATATGTATGTTGTATATAATATATATATATGGTACCCCCCCCCCAAAGATCTAGGTATTTTCCTGGTTTTGGGATCTGTTTTAGGGTTTTAGGGTTGGGGGTGGGGGGCTAGCTAAACATGGAAATCTCAATATGGACATGTAAATCTTGATATGTGCGAGTCTTCATGTGTGCGTGGTCGCATTTTCAAATTGTGAGCCCGATTGAAAACGATTGAAACGATTGAAATTCAATCGGGGGCCCGATTGAAAAACGATTGAAACGATTGAAATTCAATCGGAGACCGGATTGAAGATTGAAGATTGAAGATTCCCGGAAAGCTTTTTTCTGGGAATCTTCAATCTTCAATCTTCAATCCGGCCCCCGATTGAATTTCAATCGTTTCAATCGTTTTTCAATCGGGCCCCCGATTGAATTTCAATCGTTTCAATCGTTTTTCAATCGGGTTCACGTCTTGTAAAGTGTCAGAATTAGCTTTCGTGACGTCGCTCAAGATCACGTGTCTTCGCAGACATTCCACTCGAAATATACTTGACCATTTGTGTGGGCCCGATTGAAAAACGATTGAAACGATTGAAATTCACTCGGAGACCGGATTGAAGATTGAAGATTGAAGATTCCCGGAAAGCTTTTTTCTGGGAATCTTCAATCTTCAATCTTCAATCCGGCCCCCGATTGAATTTCAATCGTTTCAATCGTTTTTTCAATCGGGCCCCCGATTGAATTTCAATCGTTTCAATCGTTTTTCAATCGGGTTCACGTCTTGTAAAGTGTCAGAATTAGCTTTCGTGACGTCGCTCAAGATCACGTGTCTTCGCAGACATTCCACTCGAAATATACTTGACCATTTGTGTTTGTAATACTCGCAATGGCTCGCATCCCAGTGGCTGGCTCAGTCTTATGGTTTTTATTGGTTTTTGCGGTGTTTCGGGAGCGTGGGTCCCACGCTAAAAATCGGTTTTACCGATGTTTTTGAAAGCCTACCTTCAAAATAACATCGGTAAAACCAATGTTTTTGAAAGCCTACCTTCAAAAAACATAGGTAAAACCAATGTTATTGAAGGCCTACCTCTAAAAAACATCAGTAAAACCGATGTTTCGTGAGCCCATGCTCCCAAAACATCGCAAAAAAACAATAAAAAAAAACATGTCAAAAACCATGATTTTCGAAACTAGTGGCTGGGGTGGCCGGCCGAGTAGTTTCAGAAACCATAGTTTTTATGTTTCTTATTGGTTTTTGCGGTGTTTCGGGACCGTGGGCTAAACCTTTAAGCCCTGTAGGCTATACGGTTAAGGTTTAAAGGTTTAGGGTTGAAAAGTTCAACAGTCAGCCCATAGAGTTTAAACCTTAAGGGTCCTAAACGCTTAACCTTTAAACCCTATAGGCCATAGGGTTAAGGTTGAAAGGCTTAGGGTTTAAGATTTTGGCATTAAAACACAAGCCCATAGAGCTTAAGCCTTAAGGGTTTAAGGTTTCAGCATTGAAACGATAACCCTAAGCCCTTTAGGGTCAGAACCTTGAAGCCCTGTAGGGCTCTAAAACGTTAACAGGGTTTAACCCTATAGGCGTTGAATGTATAAATGCCCAGACATTACGCTCTCTTTAACCTTTCAGCCCTATAGGGTCTAAAGGCTTGAGTATTTCTTGAGCCCTGAGGGTTTAAAACCTTAAGCCCTCAAGGTGGGCTTGGGTTTAAATGCCTAAATCTTGAATCCTAAACCTTTAAACCTTAACCCTATAGCCTATAGGGTTTAAAGGTTAAGCGTTTAGGCCCCTTAGGGTCTGAACTCTATAGGCTTACTTTTAAAACCTAAACCCTTAAACCTTGACCCTATAGCCTATAGGGTCTAAAGGTTAAGCGTTTAGGCCCCTTAAGGTTAAGGGTCCTAAACGCTTAACCTTTAAACCCTATAGGCCATAGGGTTAAGGTTGAAAGGCTTAGGGTTTAAGATTTTGGCATTAAAACACAAGCCCATAGAGCTTAAACCTTAAGGGGGGTCCAAAGGCTTAGGGTATTTCTTAAGCCCTGAGGGTTTAAAACCTTAAACCCTTAAGGTGGGCTTGGGTTTAAATGCCTAAATCTTGAATCCTAAACCTTTAAACCTTAACCCTATAGCCTATAGGGTTTAAAGGTTAAGCGTTTAGGCCCCTTAGGGTCTGAACTCTATAGGCTTACTTTTAAAACCTAAACCCTTAAACCTTGACCCTATAGCCTATAGGGTCTAAAGGTTAAGCGTTTAGGCCCCTTAAGGTTAAGGGTCCTAAACGCTTAACCTTTAAACCCTATAGGCCATAGGGTTAAGGTTGAAAGGCTTAGGGTTTAAGATTTTGGCATTAAAACACAAGCCCATAGAGCTTAAACCTTAAGGGGGGTCCAAAGGCTTAGGGTATTTCTTAAGCCCTGAGGGTTTAAAACCTTAAACCCTTAAGGTGGGCTTGGGTTTAAATGCCTAAATCTTGAATCCTAAACCTTTAAACCTTAACCCTATAGCCTATAGGGTTTAAAGGTTAAGCGTTTAGGCCCCTTAGGGTCTGAACTCTATAGGCTTACTTTTAAAACCTAAACCCTTAAACCTTGACCCTATAGCCTATAGGGTCTAAAGGTTAAGCGTTTAGGCCCCTTAAGGTTAAGGGTCCTAAACGCTTAACCTTTAAACCCTATAGGCCATAGGGTTAAGGTTGAAAGGCTTAGGGTTTAAGATTTTGGCATTAAAACACAAGCCCATAGAGCTTAAACCTTAAGGGGGGTCCAAAGGCTTAGGGTATTTCTTAAGCCCTGAGGGTTTAAAACCCTAAACCCTTAAGGTGGGCTTGGGTTTAAATGCCTAAATCTTGAATCCTAAACCTTTAAACCTTAACCCTATAGCCTATAGGGTTTAAAGGTTAAGCGTTTAGGCCCCTTAGGGTCTGAACTCTATAGACTTACTTTTAAAACCAAAACCCTTCAACCTTGACCCTATAGCCTATAGGGTCTAAAGGTTAAGCGTTTAGGCCCCTTAAGGCTTTAACTCTATGGGCCTGCTATTGAACTTAAACCCTAAACCATTAAACCTTAGCCCTATAGCCTATAGGGCTTAAAGGTTAAGTGTTTAGGCCCTGTACGCTAAGATTTACACTCGATGGGCTTAGGTTTAAATGCCTAAATCTTAAGGCCTAAACCTTTTAAGCCTTAACCCAAAAGGGTTTTACGGTTAAGGGTTCAGGTTTAAATGGCGGTTAAATCTTCAACTTCACATCGCCTCCGGGCCCATGCAAGTATTCAACTTGATATCGCTAAATCATGAAAATACCTAGATCTTTGGGGGGGGGGTAGCATATATATATATATATATATATGTCTCTCTATATACGTATATATATATGTATATAATATATATATATATGCTCACCCCCCCCCCCCCTCGACAGACCCCGGAAGCAAAAAAAGGCTGAGGGCGCGACGGACAGCATAGCTGCACACAGTAGCCAGACCCGTTAACACACAATAGAGCATATTTTTTTCGATTAGTACGGCTTTGTGTTCGCAATGAACGATGCAGACAGATGTGAGAAGGACGCATGCTGTAAGGACCTGAACAATTTGCTCGACATCGTGGATTGCTATTAATTTTAATAAGATTGCTCTTAGTTTTACTTGGGTTCCTATTAAGTTTATTAGGATTCATAGGCTTCGTATGAGTTCAATAGGAATCCTATTTAAATCAGTAGGCACCCCATGAAAATGAATGAGAACCCTATTGAAATTAAGACGAATCTTTTTTGAAAACTTAGTAAGAATCCTAGTACAATTAATAAGAACCTGGTTGAAATACGTAGAAGCTCCTATTAAACTTTCTTGGCGTCCTAAATTCAGAGGAACCATAGGAAGGCCATTCAAATGAATAGGAACCCTTTTGAATTCATAGGAATGCTATTAAAATTTATAGGAACCCTACACAAGAATCTATGAATTCTTTTCAAGAGTAACAGGAATCCGTGTAACATGAAGATGAATCCTATAAAGGATTAAGAGGAGCCAATAAAATTCTATAAAAAAAGTAATGTGGACCCTTCAAAACTTAAAACAATAAGAGTCGTACTGTTAGAATTATAATAAACCCTATTAAAACATGTAATTAACAGGATTGCTAATAAAACAAATGAGAGTTACAATAACATTACTTCGAGTCCAATTGAAATGAATAGGGAACAGGATTTAAAAACATAATCGGAGCACTGTGGAATCTAGTAGGAATCCTATGAACATTATTAGGAATCCTGTCAACATGAATGAGAAACCCTGTTAAAATGAATACGAAGCCTATTCCAATTAACCAGAAGCCTTTTTAAATGAATAGGAAGCTTGTCAAAGCAAAAGGAACCCAATTAGAAATTGTAAGACATCTTATGAAAATGAATAAGAAGCCTATTGAAATTAATAGGAATATGTATAAAATTTGTTATGAAGCTTATTAAAATTCTAAAACTTTTATTAAAACTAACTAGGAAGAAGAATGCCATTACAATTACTCAGAATCGTATTCCAATTATTTGGCATTTGATTAAAATGAATAGGAATCAATATTAAACCCAATAAAGTCCTTTAACAGGCATCCTTTAAAATCTAATACGAACCCCATTAAACAAATACAGGAATCCCATTGCCATTGAAGATCACTTAGAATGCTAGTAAAATGATTAGGAGTCTTATTAATTAAATAAGGACTCCCGTTAAAGTGAACAGGAGTATTATTAAATTTTATAGGCAGCCTAAAACATAATAAGGAATCATATAAGAACCCCTGAAAAACTCTTCCGTAAGCAGCTCCAGTAGCTGTTGCCAGCATAGCTCTCTGTGTTTTTAATATATTTCATATTTCTCATGAGTGTAGAACCCCTAAAAGAATCTCACCAAAACCTGAGTTTCCAAAAATCCAAAAATTCAAGAATCCCAACCCAAGTTTCGGATTTTTGGAAACTCGAGGAATTTGCTCAAAATCCAAAAAAACCGAAAATTCCTCGAGTTTCCAAAATTCCAAAAATCCAAAAATCCCAACCCCAGTTTCGGATTTTTGGAAACTCGAGGAATTTGCTCAAAATCCAAAAAAACCGAAAATTCCTCGAGTTTCCAAAATTCCCAAAAATCCAAAAATCCCAACCCCAGTTTCGGATTTTTGGAAACTCGGGGAATTTTGGGTTTTTTTGGATTTTGAGCAAATTCCTCGAGTTTCCAAAAATCCGAAACTGGGGTTGGGATTTTTGGATTTTTGGAATTTTGGAAACTCGAAGAATTTTCGGTTTTTTTTGGATTTTGAGCAAATTCCTCGAGTTTCCAAAAATCCGAAACTGGGGTTGGGATTTTTGGATTTTTGGATTTTGGAAACTCGAGGAATTTTGGATTTTGAGCAAATTCCTTGAGTTTCCAAAAAACCGAAACTGGGGTTGGGATTTTTGGATTTTTGGATTTTTGGAAACTCGAGGAATTTTGGAGTGGTGCTCTTCCCCCCGCCCCCTTCCTGAACAGATCGGAAATATACTTCCGGGGTCTGTCGAGGGGGGGGGGTGACCATATATATATACCCCCCCTTTTCGTAAAACCCAGAAGGGCCTACACGGCTCCCAGTTTTAGGGTGCGTGGGTTTGAGGCTAACATCCCGGGGTCTCAGGCATGGAGTTCAGAGGGCTTACATGGTTCCGAGTTTTAGGGCATGAGGGTTTAGGGTTCAGGGTTTAGGGTTTAGGGTTTAGGGTTTAGGATTTAGGGTTTAGGGTCTCAGACATGAGGGTTTGAGGCATCCTGGTGCCTCAGGCGCGCGAGAGTGAGACGCCGTATGCACCTGGCACCTACCACGAGTACGACAAGTGCGGGGACACGCGCCAGGCGTTTCTGGACGGCACCGGTCCTCTTCGGGTTTAGGGTTTAGGGTTTGAGGGTTGAGGGTTTAGGGTTTAGGGGTATGCTGTTGCAAAGGTCACCTGAGAAGAATCCAGATGGTTTTATCGTAAGAACTCACCACGACGGGCAGGTTTCGGGCACTTAAAGCAGTGTCTGGCTGAACTGACGCATGTAAAGCTCCAAAACCCGCTGAATCCAAGAACATTTAAGAGCCTCTGGCTCAAGCCGCGGACCCCGCAGGAGAACAAGTTTAAGGTTTGGGGTTTGGTGGATTGCGGTTCGGGTCTGGGTGGGGGGGTGGGGGGTGGGGGGGGGTGCTTGGGGCGGGGTGGGGCCAGAAGCTGTTTTGGGGAGAGCCTGGCAGGTGGGGGGGGTGGGGGGGGGGGGGGGGGGGGGGGGGTGCCCTAAACCCTGAAAAACCCCAAGGCCAAAGTCCTAAAGTCCCCAAAAGCCCTAGCAAGCCTCAAACTTTGTAAAGAAGTATAGGAGTTGGAAAGAATTCCTAATAGTATCGCCTTTTGGCCCCTATATAAATACCATTATTTGCTTGAGAACCCCGCCAAAAAATTGAAGAACACATAATCCCTATATTAGCTTTATTCATAAGCAAGAATGTTTTTGTTTTGGGGGTTCTTAAGCAAATGGCAGAATATACTCCAATAGCCCCCAAAACCCTATTCAAATTTATGAAGGCCCCTATATCTGATGTGCGGTTGGAAGCCAGGGCGCTTGAGAGTCTGGCTTGTTTGGGTTTAGGGTTTAGGGTTTGGGGTTTGGGGTTTTGGGTTTGGGGTTTGGGGTTCAGGCTTTAGGGTTTTTGCACACCAAAGATTAGCGCTTAGGGTTTAGGATTTAGGGTTTAGGGTTTTAGGGTTTAGGGTTACAACCTGGGGGGGGGGGGGGGGGGGGGGGCACGAGTTTGAACCTTCAGAGTTGCAAGGTATGTGAACTGCACGCACGGCCCGAAGCAGAAGGTGGAGAAGAAGGTCATCAACCAGGCGAGGCCTCAAGCAGCTCACGGCTCGGGGGTTTCTTCGAAACCCTACATTTGAAGAACCCTGAGCCTTCTCAGGGGTTTTAGGGTTTAAGTTTAGGGTTTCGTAGTTATCCTGGGCAGCCCAGTGTGCCCCTCCTGCCCTTTTTTTTGGGGTTCGAGGTGCCCCATAAAAAAGTAGCCAACCTCAAAGAATGGCCCTTTTTAACATAGGGTCACTGGGTTGCCAGGGTTTAAGGGACATGAGGAGGGGACCCTCTAGAAGAGGACCCTGAGTCTTATCCCAAAATAAAAGCCCCTGTATTATGCCTTAAAAGAGTCCCCATGTACCTAAGTAGCCCCTAGCCCCTAAACCCTAAACCCTAAACCCTAAACCCTAAACCCTAAGTTACCCCCTAAGGGTCCCTCCTTGAGTGCCCTTGACAGTTTATGTGTTGGGGATGTGGGGTGTAAGGAGCATTGTCCTTGGAGCCCTTGTAGTCTTCAGGGGTTTAGGGTTTAGGGTTTAGGGTTTAGGGTTTAGGGGTGACAGTTCAGGGTTCATTCTTTGGGCGAAGCCGATCAAGTGATGCAGACGCGTACCCTAAGGTCGTACCCCTCAAGGTTCCCCTTAATGTATATACTCCCAATAGGGCCCTGATATTCCCTCAGAGGATCTTAACAAAGGTCCAGGAAATACCGCCTCAGGGTTCCGAGGTGCAGTCTCATGAGCCCTACGCCCTAGGTACTGGTACCATAGGCACCAAGGTGAACACGAGACCCTCCAAGAACTTCAGCTCACGACGCTACAGTGTTCAAGCTCTCAAAAACTCGACGAACAAAAGCTGTGCATTCTCAACCCCTACATCCCAAGCCCTGAAACTAGACAAACGACAAGGGCGAACAGGCCCACAGGAAAACCCAGGGCTTTGGAGGCTTGGGGAACCTAAAGCCCAGTCAGCTCCACTGACACGTTGACGAAACCCCTAAACCCCTAAACCCCTAAACCCCTAAACCCCTAAACCCCGAAACCCCTAAACCTTAAACCCGGAGGTGAGTTCGCAGGCGCAGCCTCTGGACTTCTACAAGCAGCAGGCCGCCTTTGAATTTTGTTGCGTTTCGGGAAGCCCTGTACCCCAAACCCAAAGCCCCAAGAAAATTCTTGGTGTGCATGTAGATGTTGAGGGTTTAGGGTTTAGGGTTTAGGGTTTAGGGTTTAGGGTTTAGGGTTTAGGGTTTAGGGTTTAGGGTTTGGGGTCTACAATTCCTCCACGACCAGCCCCCAAGAGACCGAAAAGTACACGAAGTGCAACGCCGCGGATGTTTCTTGGACACGTGTGCAGCCTTTCTGCAAGTGGCATTGTCAGACGCGCTTGAAGAACGTGATTACTCCACGGCGTGGGGTGGGAGAAAAGTGTTAGATGGCCCCACAATCTGGCCAATGCTGCTTTTCGCACCTCACGAAGCTTTCGAGCTTGTTCCGAAACCTAACCTTCACAGCATCTACGCCCTATCACAGCAAACCCTAAACCCTAAACCCTAAACCCTAAACCCTAAACCCTAAACCCTAAACCCTAAGACCCATATTCCCCTTACTTTGGACAGAGTCCAGGTGCTGGGACGTTCCCAAGACAAGAGCTTTTGCCTCCTTGGTGTGGGCTCTGGAAGCACGGAGGGAGTTGTCAGATTATAAGTACAACCTCAAAAAAGGAAAACAATGCCCGACGAGTCCACGCACCTATATACCTTCGAGGGGACCCTAAACCCTAAACCCTAAACCCTGAACCCTAAACCCTAAACCTAAACCCTAAACCCTAAAATTAGGGTACCCTTTATTTTGGGTTCTGTGACTTCAAAAGGGAACCTTGAACCAACAAAAAAGCAAAACAGGGCACTTCGGGACCGCGAAGCGCGCTTCGTGGGAAAAGCACAAAGAAACCCTAAGCCCTTAGCCCTAAGCCCTAAGCCCTAAACCCTAAACGACAAAACAAGCAAACACGACAACGAGCAACGTCTGGAAGACCGTTCTCGGGACTCGCATGACCTTGTGCCTGGATTTCGGAAAAAAGTTCGTTTCCCCAGAAAAAAAGCAGAAGGGCCAAACAACCTCAGACGATCCCAATGCAGCAGAACCAAGAAACAAGACCTGGTCATTCCTTTTGGGGTTTAGGCCTAAACTCAAACAACAGCCCACTTCTAAAAACGCAGTTTCAGGGAGGGTTGCAGCAAGTTTCAGAGGGGCGGGCTCGGCCAGGCACCCTGTCAGGGACCAGCCGGCTGGAGGGGGGGACAGGGCAAGGGGGTCAAGGCGGGCCCAAAAGCTGATTTTTGCTGGGCGCGCTGCGGCGAGGGGGTCCGGGTCCTCCTGCCCTGGGGCTTTGGGGGCCCCCCGAGAACCACCGTGGGTGCTACTGTGGGAGACGGGCGAGCGACCTGGGTCGGCTTGTGCCATCGAGGTCAAAGGGCTTAAGCGCCACCCCCAACGTGGGGGGCGGCCTAGGCCCTGAGTTGAGGGTTTGGGTTCAGGCTCCCTTGAAGTACCCATTACTAAGGGCCTTGAACCCAAAAGCCAAGGGCACAGCGATGAGCCTAGATTCCAAACCCCAAGCCCTAAACCCTAAACCCCTACACCCTAATCCTAACTCACCCCCATGCGGAGGCTGCTTCGGGGCGCGGGAGTAACGGCGATGGGGAGTCGCTGCCGACGCTGCACCTTGACTTACTACACCCTAAACCCTCAAGCCCTAAACCCTAAACCCCCAAACCCTGAACCCGAAACTCCTTCCCAGGGCCCTGGACTGTCCTGTGTTCGGGTTTCAGGCTTTGAGGGTTCTTTTAGATGTCAAGGGCTCCAGGCTTTCCGAGATACTGGGCAGTGGAGATTGGCTTAAGACCTGGGTTTTTGTCTGGGAAGTCGTCAAATCCCTAATCCCTAAACCCTAAACCGAAACCTAAAACCCTAAACCCTCAACCCTAAACCCTAAACCGTAAAGCAGCCTAAGCTATACACCCTGTCCTTGCCAGCACTTCGGACTGCTATTACGAGCTGCATGAGAAGGCTGCTAGACAGCCACCAGAGCCCAAAACCCCCAAACCCTCACCCTCAGCCCTAAACCCTAAACGCCAAACCGACTGGTTCTTGCCTGGAAATGAGGGAGTTAGGGACCTTGTATCCCCCGTACATATGCCTTTCAAGGGATTATGGTTCCAAATTCTCTCATTAAAATCTAAGAACAAGTAAGTAAGCTGCCAAACCCTAAAGGCCTACAGGGTTTAGGGTTTAGGGTTTAGGGTTTAGGGTTTAGGGTTTAGGGTTTAGGGTTTAGGGTTTAGGGTTTAGGGTTTAGGGTTTAGGGTTTAGGGTTTAGGGTTGGGACACCCCATGGCTTTGAAACAAGCACAAGCAGCTCCGCAGTTCTGTCTCCACTGAAAAGAGATGAGACTAAACCCTAAACCCTAAACCCTAAACCCTAAACCCTAAACCCTAAACCCTAAGCCCCACCCTGAACCCCAAACTCCTTTAAGCAGCACCAGAAAAATTTGCAAAACGAGAGAGAGGCCGGCCCCCCCCCCTCAACCCTCAACCCTAAACCCTAAACCCTAAACCCTAAACCCCAACACGCCCCAGGCTGCACGCCCGCCATGGCCCCCGCACCTGCGAGATGGAGCTGAGCGTGCATGGCAAGTGCCTCCTCCCGGCTTAGTTGCATGATGCGGCCCAAAACCCTAGCCCTAAACCCTAAACCCTAGACCCTAAACCCTAAACCCTAAACCCTAGACCCTAGACCCTAGACCCTAGACCCTCCGAACCCAAGAACCCCGCAAAAGGGCTCATGTTTTCTTCTTCATCTAGGGAGTGAAACGCTGAAGCCTAAAACCTAAACCAGCCCCAAGCCTTGAGTCGGCTGTTTTGTGCTTTAAATCCCTGAGCCACAATCCCCAAGCCTGTATCAGATCCCTTCTCTGCAGGGTTTAGGGTTTAGGGTTTAGGGTTTAGGGTTTAGGGTTTAGGGTTTAGGGTTTAGGGTTTAGGGTTCTGGGTTCTGGGTTTAGGGTTAGGGTTTTGGGTTTAGAGTTTAGAATGAGAGCTTGTGGGTTTGAGGGTTTGGGGCGGTTTGATGCCTGAGGATTTAGGGTTCAGGGGATTACGAGTTAGAGGTTTGCGGCTATCGGCTTCTATATGTAGGACCCAGACCAGGTCTTTATTCCCCTTGCCAAAACACTAAACCCTATACCCCTTTAATCCAAGAAGGGTACTCTTTATCATTCCTAGGGTACTCTTAGGTCTAGCTTCTCTGTACCCGACTCCCTCGTTTTTTGGGTTTGGGGTTTAGGGGTGAAACCCCAAACCCTAAACACTAACCCCTAAACTCTTGGGTCGTGAGAATAAACGGAGCAAGCCCTTCCAGTGTAGCAGCCAGGGTCTTCAGCTTCTTCTCCTCCTAAGGTTTAGGGTTTAGGGTCTCCGGGCATTAGGTTTACCAAAAAAAGATGCTTACCAACACTATCCCTTGATAATTTTTTGGGTAGTAGTCATCTAAGCTCCTTGCCCAGGGTTACCTAATCCTCCCTAAAACCCGAAAAACCCTGTAAACCCCGATAATCCCCCCAATCCCCATCTGCAGAGGTGCGTGGAGAACTACCTGCGCAATTCCATGAACAAGGTGTCCAGGGTTTAGGGTTTAGGGCTAGGGTTTAGGGCTTAGGGCTTTGGAGTGTTGGGGTTTTGTTGCAGGTTTTTCTAGGGTCTATAGGGTTTGCAGTGCCCAATAGAAGCCTTGTTCCCTTTGGGTTCCATGTATAGCATCTTATACCTGAAAAGTATATACTTTTTCCCAGGATCTACTCCAAAGTGGTTTTTCCCTGTTTGGCTAGTTAGATATATATATATATATATAATCAATCCTGTTGCAAGTAAATAAAAAGAAGTTTAACCTTTTCTGGGCTAGGGTATTCAACCCCTAAGTATCGGGCAGCACTGGTGACTCGAAGCCCTACTCCCCCCCCTGCCCCCCCCCAAGCTTGAGCCCGGCCAGTCAAACCCTGCATACCCACATACACAGGGGCGTTAACCCTACAAACCCAAAACCCTGAGCCCAAGCCCTAAACCCGAAACCCTGAGCCCAAGCCCTAAACCCGAAACCCTAAGCCCGGCATTCCCTGGCAGGGAACGGACTACATCTTCCTGAGCCCTGACGGTGAGGCCTGCGGGAATTCACGTGCTTGGTAGGTCAGCAGTACCCTTGGTCCCTTATAAAGTAACCAACCAACCCCAAACAGGGTACCCTGATTTTCAATCTGGTCACTGGGCTACTAAGGTGGGTTGAGGTTTCGTTGCTTTGGGTCTGCAGGGTTAGGGTCTACGGGTAGGGTTTGAGGGTTCAGGGTTTAGGTCGCCGGGGTGAAAAACACAGGACCTACAGACAAAAGGCGAAAGTTCTGGGCTTGTAGGTCTTACTGTCAAGGGATTAAGACTCGTACCCCTCAGGTTGTACCCCTGAAGGTTCCCCTTAATCTACTCCTAACATGGCCCTTATACCACCTTAAGGATCTTTAAATCGGTTCCGCAAAAGCCAAGAGTACGACCTTAAGTGTCCAAGGTACATTCCCTGAGTTTCTGGTTTTCTTAGCAGTGAGGCAAACGGCTCAAGCCGCCGACCCCGCTGGAGCATAGTTGAAAGGTTTAAACGCGCTCGTCAGCTCAAAGGATGCCAAAAGTTGATTTGCTTGAGCGTCTGTGAAACGTTGGGGGGGGGGGGGGGGGGGTAGGGTGTAGCACCAGGACCCAAACAGGAGCTGAAGCCAGCTTGAAGAAAAACAGCCCCATCGGAGAGGGTGGGTAGGGGGGGGGGGGTTGGGGTGGGTAGGGGCCGATGATGGGGTTTGTGCGGTGTGGGTGGCCTGCTGCCCGGGTACCCCCCCCCCCCCCTACCCCCCCCCCCCCCCCCCCGCCCGCGTTTTGGGGGGGGTAAGGAGGGAAAGAGGGAGGTTTTCACCTCCTTTTCCCATCCAACACGTTGCCAGACTTGCCCTAAACCCTAAACCCGAAACCCGAAACCCGAAAAGCCCCTGAACCCCAACGGCCCGGGCGAGCTCTGCGAGGACAAGTGCTTCAACTCCCGTACGGCCTTCGACCAGTGCGTCAAAGGCACGAAGGAGCCCCGCCGATTTTCGCGTTCGGGTACCCGCAGCCCTAAACCCTAAACCCTAAACCCTAAACCCTTAATCCCTTTAACCCTTAAACCCCTAACCCCTAAACCCTAAACCCTAGACCCTCAACCCTTTGTGTTGTCCCCCCCCCCCAACTGGAGGAGACACCCCAGTCAGAGTTCTAGGTCTCCCCCGCGCGCTCCGTGAAAAATCTTCCAGCAACATGCCGGGCCTTCGGGACATAGAGGCGGGTTTAGGGTTTAGGGTTGGGTTTAGGGTTTAGGGTTTAGGGTTTAGGGTTTAGGGTTTAGGGTTTAGGGTTTAGGGTTTAGGGTTTAGGGTTTAGGTTAGGGTTTAGGGTTTAGGGTTTAGGGTTTAGGGTTTAGGGTTTAGGGTTTAGGGTTTAGGGTTTAGGGTTTAGGGTTTAGGGTTTAGGGTTTGGGGTTAAAGCAAGCTCCCTCTACTTGCCTCGCAGTGAATCCGAAGTCCCCAAAACCAGAAAAATGGCTGAAGCTTCTACAAGCCCGAAGCCCCAAAAACGCCTAAGACCGTACAACCCCGAAAAATCCCTAAACCCCTTCAGCCCGACAGCCCTAACTTCTTTGAACCCTACATCCCCAAACCCAATAGCCCTAAACCCTAATCCCCAAACCCTAAACCCTAAACCCTAAACCTAAACCCTAAACCCCAAACCCTTGAGGAGCTGAACGAAGGCAAGAAGCACGAGAAGCACCCAAGCCCACCGGAGTCCCTCAAGGCCGCCGGGCTTTGAGGGCTTTTTGAATTTTGGATTTAGGGTTTAGGGTTTAGGGTTAGGGTTCAGGGTTTGCAGTGGAGATTAGATTAGGGTTTAGGTTTTAGGGTCCAGGGTTTTGTAGTTTAGACTTCAGGGCTCTGGGTTGTGTAGTTCAGGGTTCAGGGCTTAGCGATATTTAGGGCTTAGGGAAGTCGGGCTGAAAGGGCTTCTAGGGTGTAGGGTTTAGGGTTTAGGGTTAAGGATTTGTGAGGCTCGCTGTGGTCGCAAAAGGTTCTGTCACAACCGCTGAGGCATTATGCAATGAACTTCGCAAAAATATAAGCCTGTCGTCCTAAACCCTAAGCCCTAAACCCTAAGCCCTAAGCCCTAAGCCCTAAGCCCTAAGCCCTAAACCCTAAGCCTGTCGTCCTTATTGGTAGGGATCCCAGAAAGCGCAGGGCACGGGGCGGGGGGCGGGGGGGGGGGCGGGGGGGGGTGCACAAGAAGGAGCGTGGAGCAAACCGCTGACAGGATTGGGGGCATAGGTTGTTAGGGTTTACAGTAGGGTTTGGGGTTTTTTGGGTTTAGGGGTTTAGGAGTTAGGGGTGGATTCGCAAGACAAGGGCTTTGGCTTTGGGGTTGTGACTACAGTTCAGGGTACAAGGCTTGGCGCATCAGTGCCCTGGCGCTAAAACCACACCGCAGGCCTCAGGACCCCAAAACCCGTAAGGGGTTTCGGGTTTAGGGTTTAGGGGTGTAGGGTTTAGGGTTGAGGGTTTAGGGGTTTAGGGTTAGGGTTTTGCTTGTTAAAGCTGCAATATAAACCCCTTGAACCCCCCTGATCCCCCCTCTGAGACTTGGACTTCTGGAGGCTACGGTCTCCAGGAATATCCTCTAAGTTACAGTACGGACTAAACCCTAAACCCTAAACCCTAAACCCTAAACCCTAAACCCTAAACCCTAAATCCTAAACCCTAACCTTAAACCCAAACCCCAAAACCTGAACCCTGAACCCTGAACCAACCCAGAATAGGGGACACACCTTTATGTGTTCGCTGGCGAGATGCTTCTAAGGCTTAATGTTTCGTAGACTAGGATGCCCAGCAGTACCCTTATTCCCTTTTTGGGGGGGTTTAGGTTCCCTTATAAACCCCGTTAAGCAAAAAAAGGGGCACCCTTTTTAAGCCTAGGTTACTGGGCAGCCTAGCTTAAACTTCAGAAGAGGGTTTAAAAAAACTTGTTTTTAATTTAAAAACCCTCTTCTGGGCTTTAAAAAAACCCTCTTTTTTATTTAAAAACACCCTCTTCTGGTTTTTAAGAACCCTCTTTTTTATTAAAAAAAAAAACACCCTCTTCTGGTTTTTAAGAACCCTCAGACTGTTTCGTAGAATGCGAAGTCGGAGTTCAAAGGAACTTGGCAGGCAATGAGCTGGCCTCTGGCCAGCACGGTCGATGCAGGGGCTGGGAAACTTTGTGTCATAGGGTTTAGGGTTTAGGGTTTTAGGGTTTAGGGTTTTGGGTTTTGGGTTTTGGGTTTAGGGTTTAGGTTTAGGGTTTAGGGTATGGATGAACCCCCGAAACATTGCAGTGCAGGGGAGCCCCTGACTCTAGACAAATTGTGGAGCCTTCTCACATAGTGGCGCAGAGGTGTTTGGCTGCCGGAGGCACTGAAGATCCTCCTTTAGGGTTTAGGGTTTAGGGTTTAGGGTTTAGGGTTTAGGGTTTAGGGTTTAGAGTTCTGTATCCCAGGCCCCGCCTTTACGCCTGCTGGATGTGCTCACAGACCTGACACGGCTTTCAAAGGATGCAGTAAATGCATGCCACTGATTTGCTTTCGCTGTGGTCTGCACTGCAAGAGGATGATGAATGACCCAACAACATTTTGTAACAAGGCCTTCGTGCCCTGAAACCGTCAAAAAAGAGTCCTTGGAGCCTTCGGGGACCCTAAAGCCTAAACTACCCTAAACCCCAAACCCTAAACCCTAAAACGGAAAAGGGGAAGCACCTTTTTTGGTAGGGATGCTGGGCGATCTTGCTTGCGAGGTCGCCAAGCACTTCAGCATCGCGGGAACCTGGGAGTGAAGATGCCCACGGAGCGGCGGCCTCTGGGTTTAGGGTTTAGGGTTTAGGGTTTAGGATTTAGGGTTTAGGGTTTAGGGTTTAGGGTTTAGGGTTTAGGGTTTAGGGTTTAGGGTTTAGGGTGTAGGGTGTAGGGTGTAGGGTGTAGGGTGTAGGGTGTAGGGTGTAGGGTGTAGGGTGAAGGGTGTAGGGTGTAGGGTGTAGGGTGTAGGCTCTCCGCTGTCGATTGAGGGGCGGGAGGCGCGAAGTGAGTAAGCAAGGCAGGCGATGGTGGGCTTAGGGTTTAGGGTTTAGGGTTTAGGGTTTAGGGTTTAGGGTTTAGGGTTTAGGGTTTAGGGAATCCCAAATATTAAGGGCCCCCTCCAGAGTCACTGCGGACTCGCCACAGCCGAACTTATACCTACACGCATGGCCGAAAACCTAAAATCTCGAGAGCACGAAAGTGCTCGTCATAGAACTAATCCCTTCCCCCTAATATTAAACCCCTAAACCCTAAACCCTAAACCCTAAACCCTAAACCCTAAACCCTCAACCCTCAACCCTCAACCCTCAACCCTAAACCCTAAACCCTAAACCCTAAACCCTAAACCCCAAACCCTAAACCCTAAACCCTAAACCCGACCCCTGAATATAACCCCGCCCCCCCCCCCCCATTAGGGGGAGGGGATTAGTCAGCCGACAAGTAATCATAATAGTCATATCGTTGAATTCATAAACTTTGCACGTATATGAAGATATGCCTGTGACGTTGCACCTCATGTTCTTTTTATATGGTCAGTTCTCGAAATGATGGTCCCTTTTTGGGGTTCCCTAAATCGGAGGGCCCGCCCCATAAACATGATTTCGAATGGGAACTCACCACATGTATTTTGAAGGGGGTGTCATAGGCTAGTCTTGAGTGTGGTTGAAAGTTCGGTCCATGGGGACGGCGCTCAGTCTGCAAGGGCATCATCAACCGTCAACCCACAACCCTAAAACCTAAACCCTGAAACCTAAACCCTGAAACCTAAACCCTGAACCCTAAACCCTGACCCCTAAACCTTAAGCCCTGAATCCACCTCCCTTGGGAGTCCCAGGTGGGGCTGCAGCCGCGATTGTAAATATTGCATGCCCAATGACAGGCCACCGCGTCACGTTCCAATGATCTGCTGGCACAACCCCCCCGGAGACTGAGACAGGAGGGCAAGAGCCAGCTTACGGCTTTTTAGGGTTGAGGGTTTAGGGTTTAGGGTTTAGGGTTTAGGGTTTAGGGTTTAGGGGAGCTTATGGTATTCTAGAAAGACTTGACTCACTCAGAGATGCGCTTTGCCTCAGTCACCAGGAGCTTGTGCCCACATTATAGCGCGCAAGGTCGCTGGGCCCAACTACAAGAGAGGGCTCCGAGCTACCTCGTTCTCATCGCGCGCATTTCAATCGTTTGAAGGGTTTTAGAACAGCTGCCCAGCTCCCAAGGGGCGTGCCGAACCCCTTGCAGCACCCTGCGCCCCCATGAAGGCGCTCAGCACACTGAGGGGCCGCAGGAAGGGTTGAGACTTTCCCAAAAGCAGCTGCAGAATTCACTTCGCCACCCCCTCTACAGATACGAGGGGGGGGGCACCTGACAGTATCTTCCATCTTATTTCAAGGTGGCCAGAAGCGATTGGATCTTTGAAGCGCAAAGACGAGAACAAGACGGCCACCGCAAACCCCCTTCAGGCCCCTGAAGCCGCTAACTCCCTAATTTCGGGTCAAAGTTACTACGAATATATAGTATTCCCTCATTGTCCCTGTAGAGTTTTACTGTATAATTAGATAATAACCCCCGAAACCCGATTCTAACAATGAAGGACCCGATATTAGCCCCTCTCCGTGACACATGCCGACTTCACATGAAGCACTGGGTATTGCGGGGATGGGGACTTGCTGTCATGCCGCAGGGATTCAGGGCTCAGGAGCTTAAGCAGGGTTTACGTAGGGTTGAAGATTGAGAAGCTACAAAACAACTAGGGCTTAGGTTTAGGGTCCAGGGTTTAGGGTTTAGGGTTTAGGGTTTAGGGTTTAGGGTTTAGGGTTTAGGGTTTAGGGTTTAGGGTTTAGGGTTTAGGGTTTAGGGTTTAGGTTAAGGGTTTACAGAGGTCAGGGTTTAGGGTGTTCCGGGTTGGGGTGCAGACTTCGAACCCATCAAGCTGTGCACAAAAAAGTCCCCCGTTCAGGGCCCAAGGGTCTTTGGGGATGTGTCGCTCCCCAACGACGCCCTAAACCCTAAACCCTAAACCCTAAACCCTAAACCCTAAACCCTAAACCCTAAACCCTAAACCCTAAACCCTAAACCCTAAACCCTAAACCCTAAACCCTAAACCCTAAACCCTAAACCCTAAACCCTAAACCCAAACCCCTAGCCCTAAACCCCCCCCCAAACCCCAAACCCCAAACCCCAAAACCCCCCCAAACCCCAAACCCCAAACCCCAAACCCCAAACCCCAACCCCAACCCCCAAACCCCAAACCCCAAACCCCAAACCCCAAACCCCAAACCCCAAACCCCAAACCCCAAACCCCAAACCCCAAACCCCAAACCCCAAACCCTAAACCCTAAACCCTAAACCCTAACCCAAAACCCTGGTTTTCCCCTTACGGCGTCGCACCCCAGGTCCAGAACCTTGCCGATGCTTCATGAGGGGGGGCGGGCGGGTCCCAGCAACAGCCCGCCAAGCCAAAGCACTGGATCGTCAAGAATCGTAGGGTTTTGGGTCTAGGGTTTAGGGTTTAGAGTTTAGGGTTTAGGGTTTGAGTTTTTGGGTTTAGGGTTTTTGTAGCATAAACCCGAAACCTTAAAGCCTGAACCGTTCCTGGTGATCCTAGCGGCTGGAAATCAGGGTGCCTACAAAGAATTCCAGGTTTTTGCGAGCATGAGACTTTTTTTTGGAGCCACTTGGTAGAGACATGTTTCTGATCATAATGGATCTGCAAACTGCTTCTCGCTTAAAGACAAAGTCTTTCGCAAAGTGGCGACATCATGTCAGCATGTTTTCCACAACAAGACGCAACGTAATCCGACCCGACACCTCGATCGTGAGGCCGTTCCGCCCTCACAGATCCACCTGTAGTACTGTTATGGAATTAATTAGCCCAAAACCTTATGGTACGGTTTTTGGTAATCAATTCCTTCAGAATTAGTACTGGAGGTAAACCTCTGGGATGTGCAATGTCGTCATCTTCAAGCAACCTAACGTCCCTGTCCTCTAGCCCGTGTCTCCCGGTACAAGCCAAACCCTCAACTAAACCCTAAACCCTAGGCCCTCAACCCTAAACCCGAAACCCGAAACCCTAAACCCTAAACCCGATCCAGCGGTAGACGACCCTCGCCCCCTTGCCAGGGCCGGCATGCAGTCCTGTCAAGGCCTGGGGAACCTCCTTACTTGGGGCTTCGGGCTCTTCAGGGAGGGGGAGGTTCATGGGGTAGGGTTTAGAGTTTAGGGTTTAGGGTTTAGGGTCTAGGGTCTAGGGTTTAGGGTTTAGGGTTTAGGTTCTAGGGTCTAGGGTCCAGGGTCTAGGGTTTAGGGTTTAGGGTTTAAGGTTTAGGGTTTAGGGTAGGTACCTAGGAAACCTTAGCCTTAGGGAGTCTCAGGGAAAGTAGTGGGGAGTATTAGGGAACCTTGGGTCACACACCCCCCCTCCCCTTAAGCACCCTATTGCATTAGGCTTGGGGCTTACCTAAAGAAACTCAAAAGTTTAGGGTTCAGGGTTTAGGGTTTAGGGTTTAGGGTTTAGGGTTTAGGGTTTAGGGTTTAGGGTTTAGGGTTTGGTGCATGGCAACTGCCCTGAGTCGAGCCTCACATCCTGAACCCTGCAGACGTCGGTGGGCATGGCATCATCGTTGCTGCAGGCCTCCAGCTTGAGGTTGGGAGTTTCCAAGGTGCAGTCCAGGTTACGGGAGCCGAAGCTTCGGAGTTCATGAGGCGTCAAAGAACTCACGACCCCAAAGGGTCCATGTACCTATAAAGTATATACTTGGGCCTTAAAGGAGTTCCCATATAGTAGCTTTAGGGCCCAAGTATATACTATATGGGTACATGGACCCTCAGGGGACAAAGGCCAACATGCAGAGCGTGGCAGGTTAGCAGACCGCTGCGGAACTTGATGCGCCTGCGCTCAGGGTGAACCCTATGCCCTAGACCCTATAAGTCCCTAAGAGTTTAGAGTACTTGGGGTTGCAAGGGTTGGGGTTGCAAGGTTTTGGGGTATTTGGGTCAAAGGGGCGACTCAACATTGAACATAAGGTGCACTCAGAGCATTAAACTCGTAGGGGCTGGGTAGTTAACCTTTACCCCTTTTGGTTATATATACTTCTATTGCACATGAAAGGTTAACGTTTTTCAGCCCCTCAAGTATCCTGAACCCAAAAGCCTAAACTTGAACCCTAAACGTTGGGGTGCTCCCCCTTACTAACAGTCCTTACTAGGGAGTATAGTACACGCTACGTAATCCCTATTCAGGACTGTTAGGATAAGGGCCAACATCCCAACCTCAACACCCTAAACCCTAAACCTTGAATCAGGAACATCCCTTCAATTCTGCTGAAGACCCTGCTATGATTTGGAACGTTCCACAATGACCCTAAGACCTACACCCTAAACCTTGAGCCCTAATCAAACCCCAAACCCCAACCCTAAACCATAAACCACAAACCCTTGCAGGTTCAGGGTACTTGGTAACCCAATTATAACCTAATTAGGGTTTAGGGTTTAGTCTCTCTATCCCCAAACCTGCGAATCTCTATGTAGCCCTCATCAAGAACATAACGCCACCCAAAGAACCTCCTAAGAATCCCAAAAACACCCCGAAAAGCGCCCTCAAAAAGAACCCTAGAGTCCCTAAAGCCTTAATTACACGACACCCAAAACGAGCCAAGAAACACAGAAAACAGCAATACAACCAAGATACCTAACAAGAGGGTTTAGGGCTTAGGGTTTAGGTCTAGGATTTAGGGATTAGGGTTTAGGGTTTAGGGCTTAGGGTTTAGGAAATCGGCGTTCGCAGGAAGAGCGCCGGCGGCGACGCCGCGAAGTGCCAGGTCGGCCCCTGGCTTACACCTTCATTGTGTTTGTTCAGGGTTTTGTGGGCTTCGGGTTGGGGTTTAGGGTTTGGGGGTTTGGGTTTGGGGTTTGGGCTTTGAGGTTTGGGGCTTGGGGTTTAGGGTTTAGGTGTATGATCTCTTTGTGGGTTTAAGAGGGTCATATTTAAATAGGAATGTCTTCGGAGGGTTTAGCACGCCAACCTCGCATCAGGGTCTCTTCCCCTCCAGAGATTTAGGGTTCAGCGGAGGGTTTCGGTTTTAGTCGAGAAGCCGTGAATGAACAGCCGAACCCTGAATCCCTAACCCTCCCCACTAAACCCCCGCTAACCCCCTCTCCTCAACCCTCAATCCCCCCTAAACACCCCCACCCCCCACCCCCACCCCCCGAACCCCGAGCCCTAAACCCCAAACCCTGAACCGCGAAGCCCCAAGCTGTAGCCCGGACCAGATGCTTCCGATCATCAGCGCTCTGGCGACCGCACACGGGAGGTTCTTCTGACCTGAGCTGTTCGCAATGTCGGTGTGGGGTTGTAAGGTTTGGGCTTACGGTTTAGGGAGTAGGGATTAAGGGTTTAGGGTTTAGGGTTTAGGGTTCAGGGTTTGGAGAGCAATCCACATTGTAGGCCCTTGTTGTGCCCGGAATGGAAACCCACACCCTACATGCTCAACCCTAACCCCCCAGCAGGCGCTTTATGGCTTTTGCAGGACTTCGATTCCACTCTTACGAACCTGTGAGGTGGTTGCGCAGACCCACTAGTTCTGCCCTAGTCCTAGCACTCCTCTTTGTGGGGCAGGGCTGTACTACGCTTAGTGATCCTTAGCCACCCTCAAGTTACGTTGGTGACATCTGCTCTTTCGGAGTTCGCATTGCCATCAAATGTTTGGTAGAGGTATGGCTCTACTTGGAGGTCCACTAAACCCTAAACCCCTAAACCATGTGTTGTCATAACTAGGGCCAGAACCCCACTTGTCAATACCCATGACCCTGCAGGTTCCGCACTCCCTTTAGAAGTAGAGGGTTGACATTCGATATACAAGAGCGCCGACAGAAGGGCCACCTTAAGGTTAAAACCCTGGGAGTTCACCCCAAATCCTAAACCCTAAACCCTAAGCCCTAAGCCCTAAATCCTGACTCTGCCTTGGGCCAGGAGAGAACCCGCGATCGCCGGCGCAGCCGGCACTGAGTAGCATGAAAGGTTCTAAGGTTTAGGGTTTAGGGTTTAGGGTTTAGGGTTTAGGGTTTAGGGTTTAGGAACCCCCGACCCTCAGCCCCAGGGCAACTTGCGCGTGCAAGCCTTGCAATCTGAACTCTGAACTCCAAGCCCCCGTGAAAAAATCCCTGGCAACACTAAACACTGAACCCTAAGGACCCCAGAACCTTCATCCTCGATATTTCAAAGCGAGTTTGAAGGTTCAACAACATCGGCCTCCGAAAGTTGGTTTAGAGTTTCGGGTTTTTAGGGTCTGTAGGGTTTGTATTAAGAGGTTTAGGTTTAGGGTTTAGGTTTAGGGTTTAGGTTTAGGGTTTAGGGTTTAGGGTTTAGGGTTTAGCCCCCAAATTAGAATGGACCCTCCTTATTCCCCTATATAACCCATATAACCCCTACATATGCCTTATTTCGTCCCCTATATCCCTAAGTAGCCCCTACATGACCCCTAAATATCCCTTAAGGTCCCTTTGCAAGGGTCCCTCCTTTAGCTTTTTGGTCTTTAGGGGTTCGCAGGGTCTAGGGGCACGTCAGCCCTTGCAGACGCTTAAAGGGGACAGGCGGTGTGATTGTTATAGGTATTATTTGCAGAATCGGGGTTGAAGCCTGTGCAAGAAGGGTTGTAAGTACAGACTTAACCCTACTTTTTCAACACCCTAAACCCTAAACCCATGAACATCCCAGTTGCAGGGTTCCGATTTTTTAGGGTTGAGGCTTGACGGCCTGTTATTAGAGAGGCTCCTTTATTTTGTTTCCCAAGCTGTCAACCCAAGTACCCCGTCTACTCAAGGCCCAGAAATTGGAGGATTTGCCTCTACCCTCATAGAGCAATAGGAATTAACCCCTAAACCCTAAACCCTAAACCCTAAACCCTAAACCCTAAACCCTAAACCCTAAACCCTAAACCCTAAACCCTAAGTGTTTCGGGATCTAAGCACTCTAAGGACTCCAAGGGCCCACCCCACTCGAATCCCTAGAAGCCTTGCGGCTCTTTAGCCCACGTGATACCCGCTGAGACGCGGCCATGAGCGGAGAAAGCCCGCTAAAGCCTAAACACTATAAACCCGAAACCCGGCCTCTCCCAGAAAGGGGGACTCCAAGACCCCTTAATTAAGGAACATGCCTTAAACCCTGTAAGGAACCCTCAAACCCTCAAACCCTCAAACCCTCAAACCCTCAAACCCTCAAACCCTCAAACCCTCAAACCCTCAAACCCTCAAACCCTCAAACCCTCAAACCCTCAAACCCTCAAACCCTCAAACCCTCAAACCCTAAACCCTAAACCCTAAACCCTAAACCCAAACCCTCTTCTGGTGCTATTAAGGAGGGACCTTATTCAGAGGGTCTATATCCCCAAAAGGTCCCCCTAATCCTACCTGCTATGTTAAGGGGGCCTGTTCATGATCCCTACACCCGAACCCTGGGTTTAGGGTTGTAGTATATTTCGGGTCTCAGATGTCAGAGGTCATGGACGGTTTTTGCTGGCTTGTTTCTTTTCCTTGTTGAATAGTTCACTGGTCTAGTTTTGAGTTCCTGCATGTTTTCCTCACAACTCAACAGAATCTTAGTGAACCGATGAGCAGGAAATCCACCATTGACAAGATACCGCAGCAAGGGGACTCGCTACAGGCCCCCCCCCCCCTTCGCAGGCTCATTATTGGTAGGCTTTTCTATGTCTTTCAATATACCAGGTCTCTACAGATCAAGCATATCATCCTGGAACTTGGGGCCCTTTTGTCATGTTATTGGTTTGTTTATTTGTGATCTGTTTTTCTTGGGCTCTGCCTAATCCTCGGGAAGTTCCCCTTATACTAGCAGTCCTCAATAGGGACTTGAGTACCCCCTACTATAACCCCTACTAAGGAGCTGCTAGTGTAAGGGGGAACATCCCAACCTAGACCCCTAAAACCCTAAACCCTAAACCCTAAACCCTAAACCCTAAACCCTAAACCCTAAACCCTGGGGGAGAGGGGGGGTGGCAATTGGCCCTCTTGGCTCTGGGCCCACGAAGAGGATGCTACTGTACCTGCGTGGGCATTCATGTGCGTGTGTGTCGCGTGGTAGTTGGTTTTGGGGAGGTCACCCTAAACTCCAAACCCTAAACCCTAAACCCTAAACCCTAAACCCTAACCCTAAACCCTAAACCCTAAACCCTTAAAAGGTGATTCCAGTTAAAAAAAAAACCCTCAACCCTAGGGTTCCCTGCAGGATCGCAGGTTGGGTCGCAGCTTGCAGCACACAGGCTTGCTCTGCGCTAGCGCCATGGTGGCCGTGGCTGCGCTACTCCTCCTCTGCCAAGGCTCATGGGCACCTCTTGGGGTTTAGGGTTTAGGGTTTAGGGTTTAGGGTTTAGGGTTTAGGGTTTAGGGTTTAGGGTTTAGGGTTTAGGGTTTTGGGGTTTGGGGTTTGGGGTTTAGGGAATTTACTTGGAGGTTCAAGGTACTTAGCAACCCAATGAGGACTGTTCCTATCACCCCATGATGACCCTGTTAGGGTACTTAAGGGGCTGACATGTGGATTATAACTGCACCTACAATGCTAGGACAGGGTGTAGGCCCTTTTTTACGTTTTTAGGGTTGGGGTTCCCTAATAATCCCCTTAAAACCAAAAAGGGCACCCTTTTATTCCTAGGTTACTCCCGGGTCTAGAATGGGTTGCTAAGTACCCCTGAACATCCAAGTGGCTCCAGAGATTTGGGAGCTGAGGGAGTTCTGTGAACTGGGGTGTCCATGGGGTTAGACTTGGATGTTCCCTGTTATACTAGCAGTCCTTAACAGGGATTGTACATAGGGTTTAGGGTTTAGGGTTTAGGGTTTAGGGTTTAGGGTTTAGGGTTTTAGGGTTTAGGGTTTAGGGTTTAGGGTTTAGGGTTTAGGGTTTAGGGTTTAGGGTTTAGGGGGTACTATCATCCCTTCTTAGGACTGTTAGCATAAGGGGGAAGGGCTAGCCCTAAGCCCCATTCTGCCTAAACCAGAAAAGGCACACGTGGAACTCATGACCCTAGGCTAGAGTGTCGAAGGGCCTATGCTCTGGACTCTGTGGGCAAGCTAGGCTATATGGTGAGTTCTCTAAATTGCGGTCCCCTGTTTGGGGGTATCCTAAATACGAGGGGCCGCCTTCGAAGAAGGACCCCAAAAGGGACCATGTAGAGAAATCACCATATACCCCCACACGCACCCACGACACGCACCCACGACACACACACACACACACACACACACACACACACACACACACACACACACACACATGGCATTTCCCTCAAAGGGGTTGTCATTTCAAGAAATCGAATGAGCACACCCTCATTTTTCTATACATTCCTCAGCGAGTGAAACATCGGACTGTCTGATCGGAAAACTGCAGGTACGTTTTCACCCCTCCCTGAGGGTGTTTTCGTTGGCCAGCGACCCTCAGGGAGAGCGCAGGCCCCCTGCATGCTGGGACAAGCTGTCCTTCGGTCGGCTAACAGACGGATCTACTCTTGGATACAGAGTTCCCACACACACAACCGGTCATGCCGGTTGTCAGAAGAGCATCTACTACAATCATCATTCAGCTTGATATCCTGCATAATTTGACAGACTCTTGGGTACAGAGTTTCCACACACACACAACCGGTTACTGCCGGTTGTCATTAACATTGAACGTGTCGGGGAAGCTTGGAGGATGCTCTTCACAAAGATTCTTGGACAGAGCAATAACGTCATTAAGACGTTGTCCCAAATAGGCAACATCACCCAGAAGCCCACGATGGATTGTTCAACATTGTCAAGACGAAACTGCAGAGCGGAAATCAAGTTACTCAGTCCCGCCCAAAGATGGTCGACTTGATCTGGCAATTCTTACCGAGCACGTATTTGATCGCCCAACTAAGTCTGCAACGACACGATCTGCTGAACTTGGATGAACGGAATAAAGCAGCGTCAGGGGACGTGGCACAGCCTCAACACTGGCGCACGCGACCCACTACTACACAAAGTAGAGAGGCAAGGTGAGAACCCCACTGATCCTTTGCTTAGAACTCTAGAAAAGCAAGAAACAAAAACCGTGTTGAAGCCTCCCAAAGAAAATCCAAAAATATTGAAGTTTACGATCTTCTGGGTGAAACTAAGCATTGTTCAGAAACTTCTGCAGCAATTGTATTTAATTGCTGAACCGAGGTCGCTGAACAAGTGAAGGTCGCAGAACAAGAGAAGGTCACTGAACCACAGAAGGGCAGAGAACACATTTCACGTCGCTGAACTATTTGCAATAATCATTCAACATTGGGAACCCCGCAAATCCTTTGCTTAGGATTCCAAAAGAGCAAGAAAAACATTCTTTGTTGAAGCCTCCCGAAGATCCAAGATGATTGAAGCTCGCGGTCATCTAGGTGAAACCAAGCATTCCATAAAAGCAAGAAACAAAAACCTTGTTGAAACCTCCCGAAAAATTCGAGATTATTAAAGCTCGCAATCATCTGGATGAAACTGAGCGTTGTCCGAAACTTCTGCAGCGATTGTATTTGCTTACTGAACAGAGATCGCTAAACAAGTGAAGGTCGTAGAACAAGAGAAGGTCACTGAACCGAAGAAGGTCAGAGAACCAATCTCACGTCGCTGAAATGTTAGCAATGATTACTCACTCAACATTGCGAACCCCGCAAACCCTTAACTTAGAACTTCCAAAAGAGCAAGAAAAACATCCTTTGTTGAAACCTCCCGAAGAAGACCCAAAATGATTGAAGGTCGCGGTCATTTGGGTGAACAAGCACCCCGGACAAGCAGGGTAGTTGAAACTTCCCAAAGAAAATCCAAAATTACTGAAAGTCGCGATCACCCTGGGTGAAACCAAGCATTGTCCAACATTGAGAACCCCACAAATCCTTGACTCCAGAACAGCAAGAAAATCATCCTTTGTTGAAACCTCACAAGGAAGATTCGAGATGATTGAACCTCACGATCATCTCGGGGAAACCAAGCATTCCATAAACGCAAGAAACAAAACCTTGTTGAAACCTCCGAAGAAAATCCAAGAATATTGAAGCTCGCGATCATCTGGGTGAAACTAAGCATTGTCCGAGGGGTGTCGTCCTTTGTGGCGTTAGGTTAGGGATCTTCTCCCTTGCATTATTTTGTTTGGGCTTGGTAGTCAGGCGTGAACTTCTTTTGGCGGGCTTCTGTGGTTGTGGGACATAGCGTCGTCGTCGCATGGTTTTCTTCAGGATTCGGGCAGGGGTTTGCGTCGAGGGTTTGGGCTGTTGTTGGCTGTTACTGCGGGTATCCGTTGTCCAGCGTGCCGGCGCCCGGCAAGGTTCAGGGTTTATATATATAGGGTTCCAGATTGGGGCCTTGGTATGTGCACGGCCTGCGCGCGCTCTATATACTTTGCAAGCGAGCATTCATGATCCCCCCCCCCCCTCCGACCCTTAGAAGGGTCTAGAGATTTTTAGGGTTTAGCGAACTTTATAGGGTTTATATAACTATGTGTATATATATATATACATACATATATATATATATTGTCCTTAGGACTTCAGGTCTCTCACCCCCCCGTCCCCCCCCCTCCCCCCCCTCCCCCATTCTTCTGCTCTGGTGAGGTTCGAAGCCCTCATCGACGGCTCTGCCGGGGACCTTTTGGTCTGGGGTTGGGAGTTTGAGGTTTGGGCTTCATGCGTTTGAGTGTTTTATAGGGTTTATATATCCAGGACTGCAGGTAGAAAGGTTTCCTCCCCCCCCCCCCCCTCTGGTGAGGTTCGAACCCCTCATCGAGCACAGCTCCGCCCGCAACCTCGGTTTGGGGTTTCGTCCAGGTTTATACCGGGTTCGGGGTTGGGGGGTTTGGGGTTTCGGGCTTCGTGCGTTTGGCCTGCAGTTTGGGTTGGTTGCGGTCTGGCTCTTTTCTTCCAGCCTGTGCCATCTATTGGTGTGTTTGGGCGGGCTCGGGGTCTGCCTTCTAGTCGTGTCACTCTTCCCCACCCCACCCACGACCTTCCCCGTCCCTGACCTTTCAGCTTGACCGTCGACCTCTATATACTCTTGCCTGAGGCTGGCTTGTGGCTCGCGCCGTTTCGCCGCGGTGCTCTGCACGGCACGTCGGAAGCCCAGAGGGGACCAGGAAGCCAAGGGTTTGTGTAGGGTTTCGCGTTGTAGGATTTAGGCTTGTTAAATCGGTTACATAGGGGTCTCGCCAGGTTAGGAGACTCGCCCCTCACGTTGTTATATATATATATATATATATATATAGATTGGATTGGGTTTTGCTTGACCCCGCGGAGTCACGGAGTGCTTTCGTTTGGGCTTGGGGTTTGGGGTTGGGCTTGTCTGGCTCGTTTGTGTGAGCCTGTTTGAGCCCTCTAACCCCTGAACCTGAAGCACCTCAAGTGCTTTAAGCCCCCAATACCCTAAACCCTATACAAACTCAATCTTGGAAAAACCCTCAACCCTAAACCCTGAACCCTAAACCCTCAACCCTCAACCCTAAACCCGAGATTGCGCATGCCGCCTGTTGCTCTGGCTGATGGAGTGATGGGGTATGATATTGATTCTGAGCAGGGTAGCAGGCAGTTATGTACTTCAGAAGTTCAAGAGAGACATCTATTTATCTACCTATCCCCAGTCTATATTATATATATACATATTGGAACCACTGTAAGCCATGTATAAAATTCCTTTGCAGACTTAGTGCAGCCTCGCACGTTGGCAATTTCCTGGCTTGTGTTCTCCTGGCGCCGCGTATATTCTGTTGGGCGAAGATCGAGGGATTCGCGTATATTCTGCTGGGCGGAGGTCTAGCTGGACGCTGTGGCTAGAATGGCATCAGGTGACCCGGGTCCTGAGTCACCGTGTACTCTTCCATCAAGGAGCGATTCCGAGCTGGGCCAGCGTCCTGCAGAGTCGCCGTGCACACCTGCGTCCGAGAGTGGTTGCGAGACGGAGCAGAGCGGTTCGCACACGTCTGCCGCGGGTTCCACTGCAGAGATATCCACTTTTCGGAGGCTGCGCAAGCTGCAAAAGGATTACGCCCAGCTGCAAAGCCGCTACGAGCAACTGGAGAAGCATTCTGCCGATCAAGAGAAGCAGCTTTCTCAAAACGAGGCCTTCATTGCGTATCTGTCGGCACGCAACATGGCGCTGCACTGCTCCGTCAATGAGCTGCAACAGAAGCTGGGGATCCAGGCTAATTTAGATGAGGCCGAGGAGGCAAAGCAAGGGCTTAAGCGTCGAGAGGATGAGGCGAACGCTGCTTTGAAGGAGATCGAGTCCGTTCAGGATGACATGGCTTTGCGCGCAGAGTGGCTGGGAGCATCGGAGGCGGATCTGCAGAGGCGAAAGGAGGCCTTCGCGCAGCAGGCCCGGGAAGCTGCCAGCTCATCTCAGAATCAGGCAGAGAGGCTGCAGAAGATGAGGAGGCAGAAGAACGAGCGCGAGGCCAAACGCAAGGCGAGGGCTGAGCTGTGTTCGCTGGTTCGCTCCTGCAAGGGTGTGCTGGTAATCAGAAGTGCCTCTTCGACTCGAGACAGCTGAAAAATGGCTCGGCCCTGGTCTCCCCTTGGAAGGGTTCATGGGTTGGGTTTGGGGTTCAATGTAGTTGGTGGCTGGGTTTAGGGGGGTTTATGCTCGAGCTGCTCGAGGTGTGCCATCTACTCGTCTCTCTTCCTTAACCCCTTCCCGCTTTAAAAACCCTTCTCCTCCCTCAACCTGACCGCTTGCAAGTGCTCTGCGCCCACCCTTGTCCTCCCTCAACTTCGGCCCCCCCCCCCCCAAAAAAAAAAAAACCTCAAGCCCTGTCCATGCCGCCCAGGTCCGGTCCGCAGCTCCTTCGCGCCGCGCCGAATTGGGTTGTTTTTTTCTTGTTTTGCTGGTGTCCGTGTGAGTGCACGAGGGCCCTGTTCTGCTCCACGCTCCCGCTCTCGAAAGTACAAAGAGCCCTGCCGGGAGCCCTGCTCCCCATCGCTGATCAGGTCCGGGGCTGGCTCGTCGCATCGTGGTGCGGAGCTAACCTCAGATCGGAGTGCTCGCAGCAGGGGTGTTCTCGGCTAGTTTGTGTTGAGCGTCGTGCGCAGGGACCTCGTATTCTAGGAGCACGGCCAGCTTGTTTTGGGTTAGGGTGGGTTTGCGGTTTGGGGTTGGCTCCTTCTGCCCGCCTGTGCCATCTACCGGGGGTTCGTCGTTGGACTTTGGTTGCTTGTTCATGTGAGTCTGCTGCTGACGTAGACTGGCTGGGTGCAACATGTTGAGAACACTGTGCTCGTGTCTGGATGCATTCCTGAGGATCCGTTGGCTCATGCCGTTTCGGTGTGGTGGAACTGTCCCCGCCTTGGCCGGAAGCCCGGAGAGGAAGCCAAGTCTTGGGCTTATACACACATATATATATATATATATGTGGCCGAGACCTTTAGGGTCTATTTGGCCATTTCCTTTATACTTAAGTACACAATCGTCTTAATCCTCTGTCTCTTACTAAGCTGGAAGAAAGCTTTTATTGCTGAGTAGGCATGAGAAACCAGGCTGTATTTCCGATAGCAAATGAAAGGTGGCCCTTAAAACTTTAATGGGCATGACAGAGCTGCTTTATCTTTTAGTAAGACATGCACACGTCTCTTTTTTCACTTCTTCATGAGACATGAGACAGGTCCTCTAGGTCTTCAGCAGAAGCAAGATAGTTTCTGTATCTCTGCCTTTTGTACAATGGGACATGAACAATCTCGTTTATCTTCTAGGAAACGGCTATCTCTTAATAAAAATGATGACAGATAGAGCTCTTTGTTTGTTGCAAAAGAGCTCCTCTGCCCTTAGTAAATTCAAAAAGCTCGTTTACCTCTTGAAAGCAAATAGGGAGCTACTATGATTCGCAGGCTCCTCTATCTCTTTGCAAGAAATGAGATCGTTCTCTACCTACCGCTTGCGAAAGAGCTCCTCTACCTCGTAATCAAAACTACGGAAACTCCTATGGCTCTTAATGGGGCATGGCAAGCTCCTCTACGGCTATCTTTTTTCGGAAAAGAGGGTCTCTACCAAATAGAAGGTCGCGAGAGACATCCTTTATCGCTTAATAGGAATGACAGAGGTCCTCTACCTCACGTTATGAGCGGAAACGAGAAAGCGCCCTTGCCTCTTATGAAAGGGCTCCGCCACCTCCTAATGCACAATGAGCAAGCTCTTCTATCCTTTTCGTCAACAAGTCATGAGAGGGCTTCCGTCCTTAACTCTTTTTTAGGAAATGACAGAGCTACGAAAGAGCCTTTCTTCTACTTGAAAAGTGAGGACAGGTTCTCTAGCGATTAATAGGCAATGAGAGAACTTCCTTATGTGTCTTCAATGAGAGAGCTCCTTTATGTATCTTTAACTCTTGCATGAGAGAGCTCCCCTATCTCTTTCTAGGAGTGACAGAGCCCCTCTCTCTCTTTCTATGAACGGGAAATGAATGGTGCTCCTGGCCATCGGACGTGACAGAGCTGCTCTATTTTGTAGCGGTGTCTAGATTTCGCCCTGTCACATGAGGCAGCTTCTCAGCTTCTTCTCTAGGCCTTAATTGGAAACTACTGTGCCTTCTTAAGTGGATATTAGAAAGCACATCTATCTTCTAGGAAATGACAGCGCTCCTAAGAAACAGTGACGCCCCATTACCTTGAACGGAACGAGAAAGCTACTGAGGGGTTGGGGGGGGGGGTGGGAGGAGCGCTTTCATTTCCCATAAAAGATGGAGGGGCTTTTTCATCAGGGAAAGTGGGGGTCCTTCATGTTCCGCTCGAAGATAGACGAACTCCCTCATAAGAGAATGAGCTTCCTATCAACCAAAAGATAGAGGAGCTGTCTCACAAAAGATACAGGAGCTCTATGACCACTCCTCTACTGCTTGAGCTTCAGCACCTCTTCAGGGAAAGAAAAGAGCTGCTGCATGTTGTAGAGGTAGCTCTGCTATCATTTGCTAAGAAATGAAGAGCCCCCTCTATCTCCCAACATAACAGGAGAGAGCTCCTATAAATTCTCAAGACATGACAGGCAGGGCCCCCCTGCCTGAGACGAAAGAGCTCCTCATCACTCAATAGGCAATCACAGAGCTCAAGTGCATAAGAAAGCTTCTTGATCTCTGGAAAGGTTTCTGCGAGAGCTCCTCTATTCCTTTCTAGGAGAAGCAGGAATGAGAAAGCTCCTCGGGGCGCGTTTTCCTTTCCTAAAACAAGACGAGGATCTTTCAGTTCCTACGCCGAAAAGCAGAGATATAGGAGCTATCTCACAAGAGATTCAGAGAGAAAAGCTCTTGTATCTCTTATGAGAAAGCTCTGCTATCTTTTAAAAAATGAAGTGGCCCCGGAAGCCCCTGTGTCTCTTCAATCAAACACCCTTCAAAACAAGTGAACGACAGAGCTCCTCTGCCTCTTGCGAAGGAGCTCTTCTGCCTTTTGAAAACTCACAAAGCTCCTTTACCTCTAGCAAAGAAATGGTAGAGCTCCTCGATCTCTGTCTTTTACATGGTATAGAGCTTGGCTCCAGAAAACGCTATATCTCTTCGCAGGAAATGAGAACGTTCTCTACCTACCTCTTGTGAAAGAGCTCCTCTCCTCGTAATCAAAACAGCGAAAACTCGTTTCGCTCTTCCTAGGGAGCGAGCAAGCTCGTGTTTCATCTTTTTCAGAAAGAGCGCCCGTATCATGGTCACGAGAGACCTCTGCCCTTTACGAAAGAGCTTTCTTCTGCTTGAAGAAGTGAGCCCCTTTCTCTTCCTATGAATAGAAAATGAAGGCGCTCCTCTTAGTCGGACATGACTCAGCTGCTCTATTTTGTACGAGACCGTGAACAGCTTCCTGTTTCTAAGTTTCGCTATGAGACATGAGAGAACTCTAGGCCTTCATAGGAAACGGGAGATCATCTCTATCTGTGCCTTGAAAAAGTGGACATCAGAAGGCACATTTATCTTTCTAGGAAATGACAGCACTTCAAAGAAATTCTGACGCCACATTACCTTTGAAAATGGAATGAGGCAGCTACTGGGCAAAAAACGCTTTCGTTTCCTGTAAAGGATGATGGGGCTCATTCATCAGAGAAAAAGGTCCTTCATGTTCCACTAGAAGATACTCTTTGAGCTCTTCAGGGACGAAGAGCTGCTGCGTCTTTGTTCTGCGATCTTTTCGTAAGAAAAGAAGAGCCCCCTCTATCTCCCAACACAACATGAGAGAGCTCCTAAAAATTCTCAAAACGTGACAGGCAAGGCTCCCCTGCCTGCGACGAAAGAGCTCCTCATCACTCAATAGGCAATCACAGAGCTCAAGTGCATAAGAAAGCTTCTTGATCTCTGGAAAGGCTTCTGCCAGAGCTCCTCTATTCCTTTCTAGGAGAAGCAGGAATGAGAAAGCTCCTCGGGGCGCGTTTTCCTTTCCTAAAACAAGACGAGGCTCTTTCAGTTCCTACGCCGAAAAGCAGAGATATAGGAGCTGTCTCACGAGAGATTCAGAGAGAAAAGCTCTTGTATCTCTTATGTGAAAGCTCTGCTATCTTTTAAAAAATGAAGTGGCCCCGGAAGCCCCTGTGTCTCTTCAATCAAACACCCTTCAAAAAAAGTGAACGACAGAGCTCCTCTGCCTCTTGCGAAGGAGCTCTTCTGCCTTTTGAAAACTCACAAAGCTCCTTTACCTCTAGCAAAGACATGGTAGAGCTCCTCGATCTCTGTCTTTTACATGGTATAGAGCTTGGCTCCAGAAAACGCTATATCTCTTCGCAGGAAATGAGAACGTTCTCTACCTGCCTCATGTGAAAGAGCTCCTCTCCTCGTAATCAAAACAGCGAAAACTCGTTTCGCTCTTCCTAGGGAGCGAGCAAGCTCGTGTTTCATCTTTTTCAGAAAGAGCGCCCGTATCATGGTCACGAGAGACCTCTGCCCTTTACGAAAGAGCTTTCTTCTGCTTGAAGAAGTGAGCCCCTTTCTCTTCCTATGAATAGAAAATGAAGGCGCTCCTCTTAGTCGGACATGACTCAGCTGCTCTATTTTGTACGAGACCGTGAACAGCTTCCTGTTTCTAAGTTTCGCTATGAGACATGAGAGAACTCTAGACCTTCATAGGAAACGGGAGATCATCTCTATCTGTGCCTTGAAAAAGTGGACATCAGAAGGCACATTTATCTTTCTAGGAAATGACAGCACTTCAAAGAAATTCTGACGCCACATTACCTTTGAAAATGGAATGAGGCAGCTACTGGGCAAAAAAACGCTTTCGTTTCCTGTAAAGGATGATGGGGCTCATTCATCAAAGAAAAAGGTCCTTCATGTTCCACTAGAAGATACTCTTTGAGCTCTTCAAGGGCAAGAAGAGCCTGCGTCTTTGTTTGAGGTGGCTCTGCGATCTTTTAGTAAGAAATGAAGAGCCCCCTCTAAATTTTTCAAGACATGACAGGGCTCCCCTGCCTGCTACGAAAGAGCTCCTCTGTAGCGAAGTCTCGAAAGAACTCAAACAATTGAGAGGCTCCTCATCACTTAATGACGGATCTCAGTCGCTTTTTTTGGCATAAGAGGGCTTCTCGATCTCTGGAAAATGTTCTGCAAGAGCTCCTCTATTCCTTTGTAGGAGAAGCAGGAATGAGAAAGCTCCTCGGGACGCGTTTTCCTTTCCTAAAACAAGACGAGGCTCTTTCAGATCCTATGCCGAGAGGAAGGAGGTCTCCCGTGTCCTACCAGAAGGTAGAGAACCCCCTCATGAGCGAACGAGTTTCATATCAATTCAGAGATATAGAGGCTGTCTCACAAGAGATTCAGAGAGAAAAGCTCTTGTATCTCTTATGAGAAAGCTCTGCTATCTTTGAAAATAAGGTGGCCCCCGAAACCCCTGTGTCTCTCATACACTTTTAAAAAATTTGAACGACAGAGCCACTCTGCCTCTTGCGAAGGAGCTCTTCTGCCTTTTCTCTGGAAACGAAACGGTGGAGCTACTCGATCTCTGTCTTTTACATGGTATAGAGCTTGGCTCCAGAAAACGCTATATCTCTTCGCAGGAAATGAGAACGTTCTCTACCTACCTCTTGTGACAGAGCCCGATGAAAAAGCAAGCTCTTCTATCTTCTCTTCTCGTCAACAAGTCATGAGCGGGGGGGGGGGGGCTCTCGCCCTTGCCTCCCTGTTAGAAAATCGCAGAGCTCCTTTGCCTCTTACGAAAGAGCCTTTCTTCTGCTTGAAGAAGTGAGCCCCTTTCTCTTCCTATGAATAGGAACTGAAGGCGCTCCTCTTAATAAATCGGACATGACTCAGCTGCTCTACTTTGTACTAAACCATGAAGGGCTTCCTGTTTCTAAGTTTCGTTATGAGACATGAGACAGCTCTAGGCCCTCATAGGAAACGAGAGAGGGTCTTTATCTGTGCCTTGTTAAGTGGACATCAAAAAGAAATGACAGCGCTCCTAAGAAATAGTGATGCCCCAATATCCTTGAAATGGAATGAGAAGCTACGGGGGGGGGGGGCTCTTTCATCAGAGAAACAGGAGGTCCTTCATGTTCCACTCGAATAAAGAAGAACTTCTTAACAAGAGAATGAGTTTCCTATCAACCAAAAGATAGAGGAGCTGTCTCACAACAGATAGAGGAGCTCTACGAAGCAGGCATGAGAAAGCTCCTCGGATTGCGGTCTCCTTAAAAAAAAAAAACGAGGCTCTTTCGGTTCCTATGCCGAGAGAGAGGCCGTCTCCCGTGTCGGCCCCTGTCTCGAAGATCTCAGGCCATTTAAGGAAGTAAATGAATTTCTTTAAATGGCCTGGGATCTCTGAGAAGGGGCATGGGATTCATTTAATTCGGGGCCTTGTCCTGAGAATAAAATGAATTAAATGAATTAAAGGAATTAAATCGGGCCCCCCGTATCAGAGATCCCAAGCCATTTAAAGAATTAAGTGAATTAAGTGAATTAAATGAATTAAATGAATTAAATGAATTAAATGACTTAAATCGGGCCTCCCCGTCTCAGAGAACCCAGCCCATTTAAAGAATTAAATGAATTAAATGAATGAAATGAATTAATTAAGTAATTCATTTAATTCATTTAATTCGGGGCCTTGGCCGGAGAATTAAATGAATTAAGTGAATGAATTACTTAATTCATTTAATTCGGGGCCTTGGCCGGAGAATTAAATGAATTAAATGAATTAAATGAATTAAATGAATTAAATGACTTAAATCGGGCCTCCCCGTCTCAGAGATCCCAGCCCATTTAAAGAATTACATGAATTAAATGAATTAAATGAATTACATGAATGAAATAAATTAAGTGAAGTAATTAATTAATTCATTTAATTCTCCGGCCAAGGCCCCGAATTAAATGAATTAAATGAATTAAATGAATTAAATGAATTAAATGAATTAAATGAATTAAATGAATTAAATGAATTAAATGAATTAAATGAATTAAATGAATTAAATGAATTAAATGAATTAAATGAATTAAATGAATTAAATGAATTAAGTCGGGCCTCCCCGTCTCAGAGATCCCATCCCATTTAAAGAATTCAAAGAATTAAATGGATTAAATGAATTAATTACTTCATTCATTGAATTCATTTAATTCGGGGCCTTGGCCGGAGAATGGAGAATTATATGAATTAAATGAATTAAATCGAGCCTCTGGACGGGAGATCTCAGGCCATTTACAGAATTAAATGTATTAAATGAATTAAATGAATTAAATGAATTAATTAATTAATTCATTTAATTCATTTAATTCGGGGCCTTGCCGGGAGAATTAAATGAATTAAATGAATCAATTAATTAATTCATTTAATTCATTTAATTCGGGGCCTTGCCTGGAGAATTAAATGAATTAAATGAATAAATTAACTAATTCATTTAATTCATTTAATTCAATTATTTCTTTAAATAGCCTGGGATCTCGGATAAGAGGGGCCCGATTTAATTCATTTAATTCATTTAATTCGGGGCCTTGCCCGGAGAATTAAATGAATTAAATGAATTAATTAATTAATTCATTTAATTCATTTAATTCGGGGCCTTGCCTGGAGAATTAAATGAATTAAATGAATTAAATCGAGCCTCTGGACGGGAGATCTCAGGCCATTTACAGAAAATGAATTAAATGAATTAAATGAATTAATTAATTAATTCATTTAATTCATTTAATCCGGGGCCTTGCCGGGAGAATTAAATGAATTAAATGAATTAATTAATTAATTCATTTAATTCATTTAATTCGGGGCCTTGCCTGGAGAATTAAATGATTAAATGAATTAACTAATTAATTCATTTAATTCATTTAATTCATTTAATTCATTTAATTCATTTAAATCTTTAAATAGCCTGGGATCTCGGATAAGAGGGGCCCGATTTAATTCATTTAATTCATTTAATTCGGGGCCTTGCCCGGAGAATTAAATGAATTAAATGAATTAATTAATTAATTCATTTAATTCATTTAATTCGGGGCCTTGCCTGGAGAATTAAATGAATTAAATGAATTAAATCGAGCCTCTGGACGGGAGATCTCAGGCCATTTACAGAATTAAATGTATTAAATGAATTAAATGAATTAAATGAATTAATTAATTAATTCATTTAATTCATTTAATTCGGGGCCTTGCCGGGAGAATTAAATGAATTAAATGAATTAATTAATTAATTCATTTAATTAATTTAATTCGGGGCCTTGCCTGGAGAATTAAATGAATTAAATGAATTAACTAATTAATTCATTTAATTCATTTAATTCGGGGCGACTTGGCTGCAGAATTAAATGAATTAAATGAAGTAATGTATTGTGTCCAAATAGACCCCAAAGGCCCCTCTCACATATATATATATATATATTATACAGAATTATTCATAATATATATATATATAGATAGGTTTTAGGATGTTTTTTGTTTGTAGGGTTTCGTCTCCAGTATATACGTCTCCTCCTTCCATTGGTAGGCCCTGGCAGCCAGTGCTTTCTGGCTGCCAGACACAGGCAGAAGGCTGCAGTGTTTATTACATATCAGCATTTGTAGATAAGGCAGCGGCGCATCATGTCTATATAAGCATATACACATACATATGGTCTGACTGCCTCACGATCTGGGAAGCTTGGAGCGGTTCGGGTCCGGGGTTGGGCTTTGGTTGATTGTTCGTGTGAGCCTGCTGCTGACGTATCTAGGGTTTGTATATATATATATATATATATACTGGGTTCGGGATTGGGGGTTTGGGGCTTCGCTTCGTGCATTTGGCCTGCGGGAGGTTGCGGTCTGGGGTTTGGCTCTTTCTTCCAGCTTGTGCCATCTATTGTGCGGTTTGGGTGGGGCTCCCCACCCCACCCGCGCCTTGCCTCTCAGCTCGACCATCGACCTCTACTCTTGGCCCTCGGCTCACGCCGTTTCGCCGGGTGCTCTTCACTGCCGGAAGCCGAGAGAGGAAGCCCTGCCCTGGGGTTTAATAGCTGCTAGCTGGAGACCCGAAATACCACCAATGGAACCTCAAAGCCCCGTGTGCTTGTCTTTCGGGATTCGTTGTTGTCACCAACTGCCCCTTGCTATGTGTGCTTCCCACGCATGTCCCGCGCCCGCCTTCTCGCTCAGGTGCAGCAACAGCAGGCAGCAGCAACAGCGCAGCAACAGGCGGCAGCATAGGCGGCAGCGTAGGCAGCAGCACGTAGGCGGCAGCACTTAGGCAACAATGGCACTTATACAACAGCAGGACTTTTTCAGGCAACAGCAGCGGCGCTAGGAAACAGCAGCACTTATATAGCCAGCAGTAGCGGCACTTATGCAAGGTATAGCAGCAACCTTTTTTTAGGCCATATACGGGCATGGAGCTCGGACCTGGTGAGCTCGGGCCCGGTGAAGGCATCGTGGCCATCGACAACCACGATGTCGTCGTGAACACGGAGTGGTGGTTCGGATTGTCGACAGAGCAGTTCCTCGCCATGTTAGTATATATGTTTTGGAATTTTAGGGTTCGAGCTTTAGGATGCAAGCCTATGGATTTTGAAGCCCGAGAGGCAGCCCTAAACTCAGGCAACTTCTCTTTGTGGAAAGGTTCAGATCCTCGGTTCGCCAGGGAAACGCCGGCCGTGTGAGTCTTTGCTGTATGCCGGACCCGCCAAATGGGGCGTTGGAGGAGACGGAGGCGAAGGGTGAGAAAAAGGACGGTGCGAAGGACGACAGCCCGGCCCAGAAGGCCAAAACCACAAAGAAGAAGAAGAAGAAGACGAAGAATGAGGAGAAGGCGAGTGGCTCGGGCGCCAAAAAGGACAGCCTCAACTCCATGGACTAAGGCCATGAAAGCAATGAAGGCCCATGAAGGCGATGAAAAGGCGATGAAGTTCGACAAAGGGCATGAAGGCCTAGGAAGGCCATGAAGGCGATGATCCGAGCAGTTTTTGAGCTCAATGAAAAGTGCGCCGCTTGCGTTTGAGTGTCTTGCTGCCATGGGGCGGTTTTCTAGGCTTGTAGGCCCCGCCTACCCTTGTCCCTGACTCGCTTGCAAGTGCTTTGCGCCCCATTCTCGTAGGGCCTTCCCACCACTGTAGCTATTTTAGTTAGTTACTGAACAGAAGTCTCCGTAGCCATTTTGGCTCAAGTTCTGGTTCAAGGGGCCACCGCCAAGTGGTCAGGACGGACCCTAGGTAGGTAGGTGACTGAGAGCTCCTTGCCTGTGCCGTGACGCCATGGCGCCGCGGTCCGATGGCTGTGACACTTACGAGAAGGACATCGCTCGGCGTTTTCTCTTGATGGACAAAGCATTAGTGCAGCCGAGCTCCTTTCCTACCAAGGGAGCTGTCAGGGAAGCTTGGCAAGCCATGTGGCATCGTAATGTCCAGGGGGACATCCGCTGCTGCAACAGCTTAGCCGAGCACAACAAGCATGATACCTGTGGCCTTTTGCGCTCGTGGCGCTCGAAGCTGCTTTATGGTGGGCATGGGTTGTTGAGACAGCCTAAACTTGACGAACAGGAAGATGATGTGGCAGGGCTGCCGTGCAGCGCGCTGTGGCGCACTGGACAGCCTTTTGGAGTGTGTTGGAGTGGCTCTGGCGGTGATGCTCACTCCTCCGTGGCTCTTTGCTGTGAGCACGAGCAATTCGGTGGCCAAGTGGGCGCAGATCCGAAAGGGATTGGGGCGCCTGCTGTAGCCGCTGCGCCTGCGGCTAGCACGGCTAGCTCCTCGTTGACTTCGGATGGCCTGACCTTCGGTGGCATCTACCACAAGTTTGAAGGAACATCGTTCAATCTGTGTGGCGGGCAGGGCGAGTCCTCCAACTACCAGTTCGTTGGGCGCTGTGATGACGACTCCTGGAATGTTGAGCAGGCTGCGTGGGAGGCCGAGCTCTTCGATGAGGAGGTTTTTGACTACACCGACATCGTCCCCGCCTACCCTTCTGCGAGTGTGCGTGGCAGGAGTAGGGCTTCGCTTGCGAGACTCGATGGTGCAGTTCCTGAGAGTTACACCATGGAGGGATGTGTTCTTGAGGACTGGTCTGACACGAGTGTTGCATGTCACAACATGTCAGTTTGCACTACTGTGGATGAGAGTTCTTCAGCGGGTTCGGCATGGACCCTGGAGAGCACTTCGTTGAAAGGCCAATGGGAACCATTACGCCCAGCTTCTCCGCGGTTGACCTCGTGGCGCGCTGGAGGCACGGAAGATGGGATGGACCTGTCGAGCAGCCTGCTTGAGTCACTCAAGCCCATGATCCTCAAACTAGTCAAGGATGCTGTTGAGCAAGCTCTCAAGGGTTTGTTTGGGCCGTCTTCGGTCGAGGGATCTTCTCCTTCTTCGACCAGGGAGGGAGCTTCAGTGCACAAGCCGACGGGTGACGAGCCACCTGCCAAGAGACCGCGCAAGGGCAAGGGAGATGGAAGTGTGCCAGTTGACAGCAGCGAGCTTTGCCAATCCGGGCATGCACTTCCAAACCCGACTAATGCAAAGGCCGCATCCAAGGGTGCCAAGAGCAAGAGTGGTGACTTGCCGTCAGTTGTAGGAGGCCGTGGCCAGGAGAAGGCTGCTGCGCTGAAAGACAAAAAGAAGGGCAAGGGCAAAGGCCAGTCCGAGTCACAGGAGGCTGACCAGGGCTGGACAACCGTGAAGCGCCGCGGCTCAGACAAGGATGGAGGAGGGTTTGTCCTGGATACCGATGACTGGGACACTCCTATAATCCTCTTCTCCGAACTGGCCAAGAAGTTTGACGAGCTTAAGGCTGATGAGACCCTCTCAGGTGTCATCTTGTGCTCTGAGTCCCAGGTCCGCATGGCTTCTACGATGGCTGTAGGGTCGAAGAAAAAGTATCGACTTCTCCTTCTTCATGTCCACAAAGAGGGTGGTGACCGCATCCCTGGGCGTTTCAATGGGAGACGCCACTTCGAAGCCGGGACCGTCACCAAACTAGTTGCGGAAGGCGCGGCCTCGCCTCAGCTGAAGGGGAAGCACACGGTGGTGGAGATTGCCAAGAAAGCCACCTCGGTCCTGTATGTGCGTGTGCCGAAGATCTACGTCGGCAACAATTGGCAAAAGTTCAAGCAATCGCCTGGGCGCTCCTTAATGGCGTGGGCGGCAAGGCTTTCTTTGCAGGTCGTTGACATCTTTGGGTGGCAGGAGCAGAAATCCATGCAGGGCAACGAACAGATCTTCGCCTTGATGCGCGTGGAGAACTCCCACATCAAGGACATCTTGACCAAGAGCGGCGTCGAAGGCGTTTTCATTGAGCCACCGCGCCAAGCTATGGCCACCCGCGTGGAGTGGGTTGAGAGGGACAAGCAGGAGAGCAACGAGCACTACTTTGAACGAGCCGGTCGTCAGAACAAGGACCTGGGCTTGGCAGTGAATGGCCGGTCGATCGGTGTCCGACACGTCTTGCAACAAGACGACAGGATCACAAGGCTGTGGGTTCTGCAGGATGCCCCGATCGAATGGGGCTCGAGTGAGGCAAGTGCTGCGCTCCAGCAGTCTTTCCAGAATGTGGCCATCCAGCGCTGGACACGCTCCCGCGGCACCAAGCTCTTCTTCTTCAAGGCGAAGGCGGATCTGGAGGCGGACAGGGACATGGTGCCCATCTACGCTCGCTTTGATGGCAATGAACACACCATGTGGGCTGTGTGGGCGCATCAGAAGCGAGGAACCACAATGCAACGACCTTTGAAGGGACGCTCTGTTCCCATCGTCGAGGGTCCGAAGTTGTTGAAGGCTATGGCCACTGCTCCGACAGAACCTCCCACTGCGATTGACGACCAGGGCAAGGAGACTTCAGCGCCTAAGAGAGCTCGGCTTCCCGCTCAGACGAGGACCCGACCCCCAGATCTGGTATTCAAGGCCATGCCGAAGGACGGGAACTGTGTGTTCCATACCCTCGCGGGTGGACTCGAGTGGCTGTCACGCAAGCACAAAAAGCCGCTGAGTCTTTCTGCTCGGGAACTCAGGGCACGTGTTGTTGAGCACATGCGCAAACACAGCGAAGCCTACGAGGCCGACTATGACGGCAAAAGCCCAGGCGGGGCTGACATGCCGTGGGAACAGTACCTGGACGCGATTGCCCAGGAAGGTGCTTACGCCTCACATCTCGAGATTCGTGCTATTTGTCGCATTTACGCAGTTCGTGTCATCGTCGTCCCAGAGCATGCTTGTGTGCCCTGCGAAACTTTTCATTCCAAGGTGAAGGACAGGGTTCTCGTTACGTGGCTAACCGGCAACCCGTGCTCTCACATGGACTTGTTATTGCCGCAAGGAGCGGACAATGATGAGGCCGATCCCAAGGCATTGAAGTATCCGCAGGAGCTATTGGACATCACGGCGCCACCTACTTTGAAGTACCAAGTGGGTGGTCGCGCTGCCTCGTGCGGTTCGGCTCGGACATCCTTCACTGCAGGCACGGACTGGACCTCCGGGACTACTTCCAGGAAGACTACTTCGAGGGCTAGCGTGGCAGCTACTGACTGGACGCGACTCCCTCCCCAACGTGAGTCGAAGCGGGCCCGGACTCTTTCTGAGGTCACGCCCGCGCTTGATGGGACTGCTCGAAGTGCGGTTTCGTCTGGCCCTCTCTACGGCAATGACCTTCTTTCCGAACTCGAGTCCTTCGAAAACCCGGCGCAGGTCACCAACAAAGGTGGGCGAAAGGCAGTCGTGGAATGGATGCAGGATGGCATGGCCAAGTGCCGAATCTGTCCCTTTCGGAAAAAGGTGAGCGATGCCAAACAGGCCAGAAACATCCTTCAATCCCACTTCAGGAATCATCACAAAGGCGAATGTTTTTCTGGAACCCCTCAGTTCCTTCAGATGCCTTCTTTGATTGGAGAACTTCCTGCTGGTAGTGACTTCAGTTGGAAGTGTCAGTATTGCGCGAGCGGCATCACTCTGGAGGCTGCGCAGCATGTCACCACGACTCGCATTGCCAGGGACAAGATCCAACATAAGCACGATGCCCACCCCGAGGTGTCGTGGAAGACTTGGCGGAAAGCGAACCTTGCCGACCGGGGTTTGAAGGTCTCGGTCACCAAGCGCAATTCGGCCATCGCCAAGTATGGGTCCTCGACTACAGCGCCAGAAGGTGGTACGCGCTTCCGCTGGCCACAAAGCCGCGGAAAAACCATTCGGTTCGACCAGAGCTGGCTGTGCAATGCTTGCTCTGTACCCTTCTCTACCCCTAAGAAGCTTCAAGCACATCGTCCTAAATGCAAGGGTACGCCCAGCAAAGCTCGGGCTCGAACGCGCCTGAAGATCCTCAACAAGCTCAAGAAGCGCTACCTCAAGACTGCTTCTCCTGGCCCACGCCGAGCCCTGGACTTGGCTTGCTTTGATGAGGCGACGAAGATCTTCCAGAGTGCAGTGTCGCCGTTCCCCTGATTCGGGCGATGACAGTTAATGCGGCGGGTTTGGGGGTCTCTTTTGGCCCCGAGCTCGAAAACTTCATCCATGGATTTGAGGCGGAGATCGTGGCTATCCCGGAGGCTGACATTCCTGAGCATTCCAGTGTCTCTTTTGTGAATCATTGGCGAGCCCAGGGTCGGCATGCTGCTGTGAGCATCCCCGAAAATGGCCGCTGCAGGGTCGCTTTGCTGAGCAACATCCCCTTCCGTCAGGTTCCCATCGCACAAGGTGAAGCTGCCACTCGTGCGGTTGCGGTACTGATGGACCTCAAGAACCAGCAGGACCGCTACGAGACCTTCCTGGTAGTGGCTGTCTACTTGCAGGCTGGCGACGAACGTGTGGCGAGTGTCCAGGCGGAAGCTCTCCTCCAGCAAGTCCTGCGCTCAGGCTTCCGCTTTGTGGCCCTGGGCGACTGGAATTTGGAGCAGGAACACAACGCTCTCGTCGACTATCACGCAGGCGAGCTCCTGAGGCGATGCGATGAGTGTTGGCTTGGTGAGCCTACCCCAGCCACCGGTCCGGTGTACCGTGGAGCACGACGGCGTCGCATCGACTTTGCTTTGTCCCACTTACAGCTCCCGGCGGTGGAGCTGGATGCCCAAGGCCCCTCGGACCATCTGATCCCGCGGTATGGCTTTGACCTACGGGCTCCTCTTCTGCGGGGTGGGCCTCGGCGACGGCAACTTGTCCTTGACCTGCCAGAGGACATTATCGCTGAGGCCTTCGATGGGATGAATCACGACGACTTTGAGCTCGCGATTAAGCAGGGTGATGTGAATCTTGCATGGACGACCTTGTCAGACATGGCCGAAGACCTTCTAGGTGATGTTCAGCCTGATGCGATCCCTCGGAGCGCGCATTGGGAACCCACCGAGCCTTCCTTCCGTAGGGTCGTCGGCAGCAGCATCGAAAGATCAGCTGGTTTGCGAGCTCTTCGACGCCTCTTGGCCCGTCTTCAGGTTGCAGTTCATCGCCCTTATGATGATCAACTTCGTTCCAGCATCCGGCGATCGCTTCGGGGGACGCGTCAGCTGGTGCCCGAGCTACCCTTTTACGAGACTATGGGCGACGACGACTTCTTCACCGAAGTGCAGGCTCTGGCCGATGCTTACGCTCGCGAAGAGCATGAAGCCTGCCGCAGGCAGTGGAAGCAGAGGGCGCGGCGCGACCCTGCTGTGGTTCGGGCCTTTGTCAAGCGCCGCGCTGATCAGCTGCTGGAGTGGGAGGCTAAGCGGTCCAAGGCTCCGACTCCGACATCGGGTCGACATCCTGCTCGGGAGGTTCAGCTTCAGGAGAACATCTGGATGGACAAATGGACCACTTCCGAGAAGGTCCAGACCACGGATCACTTGGCTCGTGTGGATGCCATTCTGGAGCATGTGCCGCGCCCCGTTGCTGCCCCTTGCGACTTTCGACTGTCTCCGGAAACTTTGAAGCAAGCCGTGCGTGCCATGAAACACAAAGCCGCCGGTCCTGACCACTGGAGCGGGCCTGCTCTTCTGGCGCTTCCGTGGAAATGGTGGGTGATGGCGTCCAGGGTTTGGGACTTGGTTCTGGACTCAGGGGTGGTGCCTGATGCCTGGGCTCGTGGCAGGACTGTCCTCTTGTTCAAGCCCAATGGTAAGACTCGACCTCTGACCATCCTCCCGTTGATATGGCGCGCCGGCGCCCGTTGCTTGAACTGCAAGTTGAAGGCATGGTGCGACAGTTGGCGCTCTCATCGTGACGCTGGAGGACTTCCTGCCACCTCGGTGGGCCATGCTCTCCAACAGCTTCAGCTCGCTCTCAACAAGGGCATGGTGGCTGCGGTGCAGCAGGATGTGGCTGGATACTTCGACTGTCTGGAGCATCATCTCGTTGATCGAGTCCTTCGTCACCTGCGAGCGCCGCCTGGAATGGTCTCCGTCCTCGCTGATTTCTACCAAAAAGGGCAAAGGATATTCAAACTTGAAGGGGCGCTCGGCTCCTCATGGAGGCGACCGACGCGAGGCATCCCTCAAGGTTGCCCGTTCTCCCCCGTCATATCTGCGGCCCTCACACATATTTGGAGCGTTTTCGTTGTCCACTCCGGCATCGACGGTATGGGCTTCATCGACGACCGCAGCATGTGGCTTCGGGGAGGACAACCGTTCAGCAGGTTGAAGGAGGCGGTCGAGCGCTCCACCTGCTTCGATGAGGCATTTCACCTAGAACTCAATCTGGGCAAGTGTGCAGTTGCTGCGAAGACAGTGACTGCGGGACTGGGCTATGGCTGCGCCGACTCACTTGACATCTTGGGTGTCGTGGCACGTTTCGAGGAGCCCTGGAGCCTCTTGAAGTTCTCGGTGCGCAAAGTGGTTTTGCGCCTGCAGCTTCTACGCAGCACGCGTTTGTCGGACAACCTGTCCAAGGCGTTGATGTCGTCGCTGATTACTCCGTGCTATTCCTGGGCGGCCGCTTTCGCCTCGCCGGACCCCAGCGAACTTGCTGAGATCCGCCAGGCTGTTCTTCCACTTTTCAGCGTCGGGGCGGTCACCGGCATTGCCAAGGTCCTGATGTACGAGGTGCTGGGCTGGGAGCTGGAGCCGCAGTTCGCTATTGACAAAGCGTGCCTCAGGGCTGCATGGCATTTCTGTGTGAGGCCACCTGGTTGGATGGAGGAGAGGCCTCTTGCTGAGGTTGCTGGACAGGGCCTGGAACTTCTGCCCACTACTCGCCCCACTCTTGCGAGGCTTGGATGGTGGCTGGAAAGCGGCTCCTCCGTGATCTGTAGGCGTGACGACATGGGCGCCGTAAGGCGCATTTACGTCGGGCATGAATCCTTCGCTGGTCTGTACAAGGCTCTGGTCTACCACTACAGGCAGCTGTACCTGTCCAAGGCGGACCGTCTTTGGCGTCCACGACCTCGTGACGTTGGCTGCGCTGTTGGACTGGATTTGCCGGCCCCGCCGCAGGGCCTCAACTACGAGTTTGAGGGGCACAAGGCGGCTTACTACCAGGCAGGTGGACAACGTAGCGTGCGATTGACCGCTCTGGGCGCAGGCGCCTCATGCTGGCACTTCAATGCGGGTAACTACTTCCCCTCCGAGCATAGAAGATGGCGTTGCGTCTGCGGTGGTGACACTCCATCGAGGCCGCATTTATCATGGACGTGCGCCAGCACTGCACCTTTCCGCGAGGGTTGCACGCCTCCGGTGGATAGGGCTCAGGAAAGATTGCTGGCTCGGGCTCTCCCACAGCTTCCAGTCGCCCCTCTGACTCTCGACGAGGACGACTTCTTGCAGGAGGTGGCGATGCGCATCACAGGAACCTGGCAGGAACTGGAGAGCCAGCCGTTGTACCTCGCTACGGATGGCAGTTCCAAACACGAGGTGGGGGCTTGGGCCATCGTCGTGCATGAAGAGGCTCACTCATACGCAATGGGGGACGGCGCTGAAGATCAGTCTCCATTTCGTATGGAAGTACGGGCGATTTGTGCAACTCTATCGGCTCTAGAGCGGGCCACTGCCGATGCGAGTGCTCTTCATGGCTCCCAAGGTCGTTGTGTCTACATTGTCTCTGACTGCAAGGCGGCCATTTCGGCTCTGAGTGGGTACGACGGCTTCGACCTACGCTTGCTGCTCGATGCTGGCCGCCGTGATCTCCAATTGGTCCGTTGTCGTGGCTTTCGAGTTGAGTTCACCTGGGTGCCATCCCACGACAAGCGTCAGCACTGGTGCCCTCCTGCGCCTCATGATGCGGGGCGCCTTCGTGCCCTTAACCGAGCAGCTGATCTGGCAGCTGGCGCTTGCATGGCGCGCCGTTGTCAAGGTTCTCTTCGTCAACGTTGGCATCAACTCGCTGCTGAGACCCGACGGTGGGAGGAACAGGCCATCGCGCTCACTGCGAAGGCTGCTGAGATGTACCATGCATTCTTGAAGACCTGGGGCTTGCGGCCGAGCGAGTTCTTGGCATCCTGATGTTGCTAGGTGTCTTTTGGAGTGGTTGACTTCCTCATTTTCATCGTGCACCTCGTCATCTCGAGGGCTTCATCTTGTACCAGTTCGGGCCTTTGGGCGGCTGATCGGTCTGATGGGCTTCTCCGATGGTGAAATATATACGAATGGCCCTCAATTCCACAGGGCTACCTCCCATGGACTGGGGCACACATTGTCTTCTTGTTCGTCATCTGCTGTGGTTCAAAGGAGTGGAGTCCTTTGCTCGAAGGGCTTCCAGGCTAATCACCTCTCGGGTCTCTTGAGCCACTTCACGATGCACGTCTCCCGATGTGCTTGGGATGCAGGAGGCTTCTGCGAGCATTGCTGTTGCTGGGGGCCAGCTCTCGCTGCTTCCGTGGCATCTTCTTCGGCGATTTGATGGAGGAGTTAGATGCCCGCCCATGTTCTCTGAGGGCGGCCAGGCGTGCTTCTCCACCTTCTACAACCGCTGCTGTCTGCGCTGGCGCTGTGCTGCTGTGGGTCAGGCCTTCTGAGTTCACTCCACGAAGTCTCCTGAGTCACTGCACTTCGTCACTTCGCTGAATGTTGGGCTTGTACAGGTTGCTCAGCGCCTGAATGAAGCTGTTGTTGCTTGTATAGTTTTGCTGTACACGGCGGCTTCTGTTCCGATTGCGGCTGCTTCTTTTCGAGGTGGCCGCCTCTTTTGAGGCGGATGCTTGGAGTGCACCTTCGGAGCACTTGTCCAGTTTTGTTCCGAAGAGCATGCAGTCTGTTTGCGTCTTACACGAGCAACCTCTGCCGGTTGGACTTCCCTGCTTCCCGGCATGTTGCCAATCAACGTTTGGTTGCACTGGACTCATGGTCTGGGCCCCGTTTGTCCATAGTTGGTGGCCCGCGAGGGCTTGCACTTTTCTTTCAGTGCTCCCCTACGCTGGCGCCGTTGTCCTTTTCTTTGCTGCGACTCGTAGTGACTGCGCGGACCTTCTTGGGCGCGTAGTTGGACGCCGAATTCTTCAGAAGTCGCTGAACGCATGAAGGTCGCAGAACAAGAGAAGTTCACTGAACCATAGAAGGTCAGAGAACAAATTTCACGTCGCTGAACTGCTAGCAATGATTACTCACGCAACCTTAAGAACCCCACAAATCCTTTGTTGAAACCTCCCGAAGAAGCTCCAAGACGATTAAAGCTCGCGGTCATCAGGGTGAAACCAAGCACTCTGGAAAATCAAGAAACAAAAGCAAGAAACAAAAATCTTGCACAAACCTCCCAAAGAAAATCCAAGATTATTGAAGCTCACGATCATCCGGGTGAATCCATGCATTGTCCGAAACTTCTGCAGCAATTGTATTTAGTTACTGAGTAGGGGTCGCTGAACAAGTGGTCTGAAACTCAGCGAGAAGTTGTAAAGAGTATTCAGGTTTCCCATGAGGTGGCCAAGGCTCTTCATAGTTTCGAGGTTTCTTGTCAGGAGTCCAAGAGTGACAAGATTGCTCATTCCAAGGTCTGGATGACTGATCACTCCAAGAGTTTGGAGAACCACGAACGACCATAGGTTCCTGCAGATCCTCGAAACGACATGTCCCAAACTGTCGAATCCAAGGGCAAACAGAACACAGCAGCAGCTGCGCCGCCTAAGCCAAAACACAAACAAGTATGGATTTCAGAGAGCATCTAGGTGTGCAACGCAAACAGACATACCAGCTTCAGATGCATAGGGGATCATTTTGCACCGTGAGGAAGATCATCAAGCGCAGCCGAATTATGACCTACGTGGAGACCTACTGCGATCAGTCCTACTGGTCAGGCCAGCTGGACGAGCTGTAGAAGGCACACTGGAAACGCGGCAATCGGTCCCATGCTCAGTACTGGAAGTACCAACTGTTGTTGCTGTCGGAGGCCACATGCTAACTCCAACGGGACGAACGCCGGACGTAGGTGGAGGTGTGCTGGGAGGAGGAAGCGGAGGGGGTGGAACAGCAGGAAGCTTCGGTACCGGCAGCTCATCACCCTGGAGTTGTTGGTGCATCCCGAACTGGAAGAAGATCGTGATGCAGAAGCCTGATTGATAGCACAAGCCGAGAAACCAGTCTACTTATGGTAGGGTTCGTAGATGCACTCACCACAACTCGGTACAGAGCTTGGCGATTGCCAGGACTCAACTCATGAATGATTTGTATGATGTCCCGGGAATTGACTCCAGACACGGCGTAAGAACTCTTCTAATCTACAGAGCAAAAACTCTCCGAATAACATATCAAAAGGGCTAGATTGAACCGAAACATCAACAAGTAGTGCATTCAGCAAGCATACAGCGTGCCATACAAGATTGGCCTTGAGGGTGTGCAACAGAAAACTCTGGCGCAATGTCATCTGTGAACTGCAGAACGCTGATCAGTATCTGTATTCATTGGCTCTGGGTGAAACTGTAAGATCCACAAACCTAACTCGCGCACTACGCAGACGAAACCGAGCTGGTGAGACATACATGGGTAATCCTTGGTAAATCCATGCGTATGCACCATTGTTTGTCCGTAGACGCACTCTTGACCAAGCCAGCTTTCGGAACGAGAAAGCTTTCCAACCATGTTGAACTGCGGTTGGTCTTCACATGGGCACCGAAAATCTTGACAGGGTGCTAATGGAGTTTCAATGATTCAGCAGCCAAATCTGAATGAAGAATTGGGGAGCCGAAGTGCCGCACCCTTGCAAAAAACCTTGGACAGGCAAATCATCAGGAAGACGTATGCTGTCGTTGGTAGTTGGCAATACAAATCCAGTGTTCGCAATGCCAAAGACTGCTTCCACTCCAGCGATATGCCAGAAGGTATAGTGTGAAAAATCAGCATGACCCTCCAAATGTGCAGTAACTGGACCCGGAAAAGCCTCGGAACGAATCAGCCAAAGCACAGTGTCATCCATTCGATGGCTCGTTGCAGCAGAAAAATATCCGAATTCCTCAAACCGTTGACAATGACTGCATGAAGAAAGGACAAAAGCGGCTTGATTGCAATGTCAGGATCACCACGAGCTTGCTCAAACATAGTGTAGGTGACATCCTTGACTTTCGCCAACAAGGGTAAAAGCCACTGCTTGCGATTCTGTAGAGTATTGGTAGCAAACAGGTCCACGGGGTGCCAATACTCATCCTTGGTCGCAGATACCAAGAAAGTACCCATTGCAGGAAGGTTGTAAGGTATCACTGTCTCATGAGCTCGCGTAAGTTCATACATCACGTCGTCTGGCTTTCCAACTGGACTGCAAGATCCAGAAAAAGGTGCGTAGGTCTCGAGAAACATGCGCAAACTACCAAAAATGGAAGGACTAACGCAACTAACCAAATCAGTCAAAGCAGAAAGTCCTAAAAGAATACTGCTGGTTGCATCGCTTGAAGAAAAAAGCAGGATCCCGGCGGGGGTGAAACTGCTGTTGAAGAAGCCGTTGGAATATACGCAGCTGGTGTTATTGAATACGTAGAAGGTCCGAACCACTGCGCAGGCGATAATTGTATGTCGGAGCAGGCAAACCCAACATGTTACTTTGATGAGATCTGTGATGAACCTGTCGATCTCGGCTGGAAGAGGAGCGATGTCTCCGGCTCTTCTTCTTTGATTTGTGTCTCCTGGTTCTAGACCTAGATCTAGAGCAGCTGGAAGAACGCGCGATCACAGCAATACGCGGCATGGCTCAGAAGGAAAAGCAATACCTACAACGATGAAACATCTTGACAAGATCCTAATTCCAATACGCTGCATAATCTCAATGCTCCGAATCCTGAATAATTGGTGGTCACTGAACCTTGGATGGTCACTGAACAAGCGTTGGTCGCTGAACAAGTGTTGGTCACTGAACAATAAAGGATCACAGCGGATCTTCATGGTGTTCGCTCATTGCAACTCATATTGAACGAGGCAGTCGGTGAAAACATGAACCAGCTGCCCTCTCGCTTATGAAGGTCACTGAACAGAGTGCTGGGTGTGCTCAAGGAATGGTGGTTGAACACATCAAATTCAGCAAGACGGGTGAACGAATGTCAGAATGAGATACCTGAACAAGTGATGGTGGAGCCAGGTGCCAGGTTGGCTCAAGTGGTAATGAACTAGACATTTGATGGAGTGAACTCGGGATGGTTGTGAACTCTGGATGGTCTCTGGACATCTGATCAAGTGAACACTGCGGGGCATTGTGCCGATGCCCATCACGACCAGCGCTTTGTCAGAATAACTGGCCGGATACACACATATGGCATTTCCCGCAAAGGGGTTGTCATTTCAAGAACTCGAATGAGCACACCCTCATTTTTTCTATACATTCCTCAGCGAGTGAAACATCGGACTGTCTGATCGGAAACTGCAGGTACGTTTTCACCCCTCCCTGAGGGTGTTTTCGTTGTCCAGCGACCCCCAGAGAGAGCTCTGGCCCCCGCACGCTGGGACAAGCTGTCCTTCGGTCGGCTAAACGACTGATCTGCTCTTGGATACAGAGTTCCCACACACACACACACACCCACGCACGCACGCGCACGCACACGCACGCACACGCACGCACACGCACGCACGCACACACACACACACACACAGACACACACACACACACACAGACACACACACACACACACACACACACGTGCACAACCACCCACTCACGCGTGCACGCACACACGCACACAGAGACACACACATACACACACACAGAGACAGAGACACACACCGAGACACGCACCGAGACACACACCGAGACACTCACCGAGACACACACAGAGACACACACAGACACACGCACAGACACACGCACAGACACACACACACACACACACAGAGACACGCTCACAGACACACACAGACACATGCAGACGCACGCACACACACACAGACACACACACACACACACTCACACACACACACACACACACAGAGACACACATAGAGACACACACACACAGACACACACACACACACAGAGAGACAAGCAGAGACAGACACACACACACACAGACAAACAGACACACAGACACACAGACACACACACACACACACACACACACACAGACAGAGAGAGAGAGAGAGGGAGCGAGGGAGGCAGAGAGAGAGAGAGACACACAAACACACACTCCCACGCACGCACGCACGCACGCACGCACGCACGCGCGCACGCACGCACGCACGCACGCACGCACGCACGCACGCACGCACGCACGCACGCACGCACGCACGCACGCACGCACGCGCATCCACACACACACACACACTAAACATTCGCGCACACACACACACATGGATAGTTAGATTGATCATGGATAGACATAGAGAATAGGTTTTAGGGTTTTCGGGTCTGGGGCCCGCGGGCCCTACCTTGACATGCATGAAAGAGTGTTCGTGTCGGCCTTGCTGCCACTGAGCACGGCAGCACTAAACACCCCAAACCCTAGAGGAGTTTTTAGGTTGCGGGTTTCTGGTGTTTAGAGGTTTAGGGTCCCCCAATGAATATACCTCACCCTAAACCCCAGCTTTAGACCACCGTGGCCAGTTCTCGCAGGTACGGACATCTTGACTTGCAGTATGCCTTACCTGTAAGGGGCCATTTTCTTCAATAGGGACCCACAAGGATGAGATATAGTTGAGGAGGCCATGGAAATTTCGGTTGATGTGCATCTGCTCAGCGGCAAGAGGGTTTCTCTTGATACGTCGGAAGCTGGGACTGTGGAAGAATTAAACCACCGAGCGCAGCGCGCTCTGGGCGTTGGCAAAGGGCGGCTGTTGAGTGCCTAGGCCCTTGGGATATTTTATACTTTCCCTTATCGGGTTTAAGAGGATCATACCCTAAACACTAAACCCCAAACCCTAAACCCTAAATCCTAAATCCTAAACCCTAAACCCTAAACCCTAAACCCTAAACCCTAAACCCTAAACCCTAAACCCTAAACCCTAAACCCTAAACCCTAAACCCTAACAGGAATATTCTTCAGAGGGTTGTAAGGGCCATTCGAGGTGCTGATGGCCATGTGCTGGATGCAGCACTGACCGTGGAGCGGGCAAGGATACAGAATGGTGATGAGTTATGCCTGCAAATACTGCTGCCGCAAGTCACAGCCCTGCGTGATACTTCTGATCATGCTTTCGCATCGATCCTCGGTGACGGATCGGTCGTGACTTGGGGTGATGCTGAATATGCGGGTGACAGCAGTGCAGTGCAAGCTCAGCTGAAGGGCGTGCAGCACATCCAAGCTTCTGCGTGTGCTTTTGCCGCGATTCTTGGTGATGCATCCGTCGTGACCTGGGGCCGTGAACGTTATGGTGGCGACAGCAGTGCAGTGCAAGCTCAGCTGAAGGGCGTGCAGCACGTTCAGGCTTCGCGACTGGCTTTTGCAGCGATTCTCGACGATGGATCCGTCGTGACTTGGGGTGATGAAGGTCATGGTGGTGACAGCAGTTCGGTGCAGGCTCAGCTGAAGGGCGTGCAGCACATCCAAGCTTCTGACCAAGCTTTTGCTGCAATCCTCGGCAATGGATCTATCGTGACCTGGGGTGACGTTCTTTATGGTGGTGACAGCAGTTCCGTGCAAGCTCAGCTGAAGGGCGTGCAGCGCATCCAGGCTTCTCGATATGCTTTTGCCGCAATTCTTGCTGATGGATCTGTCGTGACTTGGGGCAATGCTCATCATGGTGGCGACAGCCGTTCAGTGCAAGCTCAGCTGAAGGGCGTGCAGCACATCCAGGCTTCTGACTGTTCTTTCGCAGCGATTCTTGGTGATGGATCCGTCGTGACCTGGGGCTGGCCACTTTATGGTGGCGACAGCAGTTGGGTGCAAGCTGAGCTGAAGGGCGTGCAGCACGTTCAGGCTTCTCAATTTGCCTTTGCCGCTATTCTCTCTGACGGAGGCGTCGTGACTTGGGGTGAAGAACGTCAGGGTGGTGACAGCAGTTCCGTGCAGGCTCAGCTAAAGGGCGTACAGCACATCCAGGCTTCTCGGTGTGCCTTTGCCGCGATTCGCGGTGACGGATCCGTCGTGACCTGGGGTGCTGCTGAATGGGGGGGTGACAGCAGTTCCGTACCTAGGTGGGACTTTACTACAGCTTTATCACTTTGTTAAAGTTTCGGGTTCCTCTCATTTCATATTAAGGGAGCTAAAAGTTAAGCTTTTATTTGGGGGTTAAACAGCAACCCAGGTACAAGCTCAGCTGCAGGGTGTTCAGAACATCCAAGCTTCTGGTTCCCCCTTGGGACTTTTTTCGATTTTGGTTATATAAAACCCAAGAGGATATCAAACAAAATATTCTTATCAAGGTTCTAAGGGGAGTATAGGCTTCTGGACGTGCTTTTGCCGCAATCCTCGGTGACAGATCCGTAGTGACCTGGGGCAGCACTGATCATGGTGGCGACAGCAGCTCCTTGAAAGCCCAGTGGCACCCTTTTGCCCTGTTGTTTTTCTTTTTTTGGTTCAAGGTTCCCTTAAAGGTTTAGGGTTTAGGGTCTAGGGCTTAGGGTTTAGGATTAGCCAACCCCCCAAAAAGGGTGACCTGATTGTAACATGGTTGCTGGGCTACCCAGGTTCAGCGCAAGCTCAGCTGAAGGGCGTGCAGCATATCCAATCTTCTCAAGATTCTTTTGTCGCCGTTCTCGGAGACGGATCCATCGTGACTTGTGGCACGCGCCGTGTTTAGGGTTTAGGGTTTGGCGTTTAGGGTGCAGAGTTTCGGGTTTGGGGTTTGGGGTTGTCTAAGGGGGCAACGGCAGTTCCGTGCAAGCTGGTGTACCAAGAATCTTGTGAGAAGTTAGAACCACTACACCGTTTGGGTTTACCTGAAACCCTGGGCACTGATGGTACAGACCTTCCCTGAACCTTAAGACCCTGGGAACCCTAACCCCTGCAACCCTAAAACCCGAAACCCTAGACCCTACAACCCCCAGCCTCAAAAACCCTACAACCCTAAAGGCCCCTCAAACTAACCCTAAAACCCGAAACCCTAAACCCTACAACCCTAAAGGCCCCTAAAACCCCACCCCGCCTCCCCAAAGGCCGGAAAGGCCCTTAACCTTCTTGGACCCCACAGATCTCCAAGAGGGTTACCCTAAACCCTAAACCCCAAACCCCAAACCCTAAACCCTAAACCCTAAACCCCCAACCCTAAACCCCAAACCCTAAACCCCAAACCCTAAACCCTAAACCCTAAACCCTGAACCCTAAACCCCAAACCCCAAACCCCAAACCCTAAACCCAAACCCTAAACCCTAAACCCTAAACCCTAAACCCTAAACCCTAAACCCTAAACCCTAAGTTGTGATGAGGCGTCCTCGCTCATGCAGCCGCTGGGTCTGCAGAGGCCCCGAGTGCAGTTTGGGGCTTTAGGGGGTTAGGGGCTTAGGGTTCAGGGTTCAGGGCTAGGGGTTCTGGGGGGCTATAGTGGGTTTTTACGATTTAGGGGATTTTTTTTTTTTTTTTTTGGGGGGGGGGGGGGGGGGGTGGTTTTAAGAGTTTAGGGGGTTTAGGGGCTTTAAGGGGTTTTCCGGCTCAGGGGTTTAGGCAGTTTATGGGTTTAGGAGGTTTGGGAGGAGGTTTAGGGGCTTCAGGGAGGGGGTTTAGGGTTCACAGCCACCCTAGCTATCCCCACCCCAAAGTTAAGCTGAAAAGGGGGGAACCCTAAACCCTAAACCCTAAACCCTAAACCCTAAACCCTAAACCCTAAACCCCAAACCCCAAACCCCCAAACCCCCAAACCCTAAACCCAAAGGAAAGAGGTTGAGGGAACCCACCGAACCCTAATCTCTTTTGGGGCAGTTAAAGGTGGGTCGCCGTGCAGCAGGCTCAATACTCGGTAGGCCCTTGGGGCTTTTTGTTAAGGGTTTAGGGTTTGGGGTTTGGGGTTTAGGGTTTAGGGTTAAAAGTCCTTAGATGAGTATCATGTAAGCTACCCCACAGGCCCATGTTAACTAGCTGGCTAGCTAGGCATTTCCCAAGTAGGTCTTAAATACCCCAAAATAGTACAAGCCTTATTCTAGGAACCCCTGAAGAGGTAAAGGGTTTAGGGTTAGGGGTCAGGGTTCAGGGCTTAGGGTTTGAAAGTACCTACTTATGAAGCACATCGGTGGGCTTCGGGTTCAGGGTTCAGGGTTGAGGGATGCAGGGTTTAGAGCTTAGGGGTTGAGGGTTTAGGTGTTTAGGGGGTTGGTTGCTTGGGGGATCGGTGGGCTTTATAAGTAGGTACTTTAAACCCTGATCCCTAAGCCCTGAACCCTAAACCCTAAACTCTAATTGGCATTGTGGTTTTTTCCTACCTAACTCCCTCGATCCTTCAAGTACGGGGTTCCAGGACTCAATGGTGGTAGGGTTGTATAGGGCAGGGCTCTTGGGTTTAGCAGGCCTTCTGTTTGGGGTTTAGGGTTTAGGGTTTAGGGTTTAGGGTTCAGGGTTCAGGGTTCAGGGTTCAGGGTTTCGGGTGTAGAGTTTAGGGTTTGGGGCATTCTTTGGGCTTGGTTTAGGGTATAGGGTTTGAGGGATTCTTACGGGGGGGGGGGGGGGGGGGGGGGGGGGGGGGGGGGGTGTCATGGGGGGCAGGTACCTAGGGAACCTTAGAAAAGCTTAGGGAGCCTGAGGGAGGAGTGGGGAGCATTAGGGACCCTTGGTTGCATACCCCTAAACCTTAAACCCGAAACCCTCATCCCCTATCAGAAGGACAGGCACCACAGCCCTCCCTTAATATTTGAACAATACTGATCACAATTGAAATGATTACTAAACCCTAAACCCTAAACCCTAAACCCTAAACCCTAAACCCTAAACCCTAAACCCTAAACCCTAAACAACGAACCCGACAACATGTTCTCGATGCTTGGAGTCTGAAGAAGAGAGGGCCAATTGCAAATGCACAGTACAGCCCGCAATCTCCAGGACCTTCCAAGAACAAAGCATGCCCCAAACCTATACCCCCTGAACCCATAAAAGGAGAATGTAAAGAAGGATTACCCTACCCCTTCAGTTCTTCTCCCCTAAACCCTAAACCCTAAACCCCTACACCCTAAACCCGAAACCCTAAACCCTAAACCCGGCCCAAGGGGTATGTTGAATATTTCTGACAACCTTGGAGCCCCATCACCACCTAGGCCGATGCCGGGTGAGGGGTTTAGGGTTTAGGGTTTAGGGTTTAGGGTTTAGGGTTTAGGGTTTAGGGTTTAGGGTTTAGGGTTTAGGGTTTAGGGTTTAGGGTTTAGGGTTTAGGGCACAGTTTAGGGTTTAGGGTTCAGGGTTCAGGGCTAGGGTTTCGGGCTTAGAGTCTACTTGGAGGTTCAGGGTACTTAGGTAACCCATTGTAATTGTATATAGTTATAACCCACATATTTGCCCGTAAAGTACCCTAGTAGGGTTATAATTTGGATATAAGAACAGTTTACTAAGTACCATGAACCTCCACCTAAACCCTAAACCCTAAACCCTAAACCCTAAACCCTAAACCCTAAACCCTAAACCCTAAACCCTAAACCCTTTAGGGGGTTCGAGTTTAGGTTTCAGTGTGAAGGGTTGAGGGTTTAGAGAGGCACTCAAGACTGACTCAACACACAAAACTCAAACTCAGGGTTCGGGGCCTTAAACCCCAATCCCTAAGCCCTAAACCCTAAACCCTAAACCCTAAACCCTCAACCCTAAACCCTAAACCCTCATCCCTAAACCCTAAACCCTTGGCAGGAGGATGCCTGCATGATTCAGATGCCTACGCGTCGAAAAGAGCAGGCCTTTTCAGCATTCGGGCTTGGGCGTGAGTTTAGGGTTTAGGGTGCGGGTTGAAGTTTGTTGTTTTGCCCCCTCCCTCCCTCCCTCCCTCCCTGCCCCCCAGTTTAGGGCTTTCGGGGGTTTAGGCTTTATCTAGGGCTCAGGGTCCACACAGGGGGGTTTAGGGTTTAGGGTTTGTTGGGGGATATTTCTAGTTTGATGGAAGCCCCTTAACCCTAAGGTTTCAGGGTTTCCGGCTTCTTGTCAAGTGTCAAGAAGCCTCACCTTTTTTTTCAACGCCCAGAAGTCCTGATCTTTATGGCCCAGAACCCCAACAAAGCGCGACCCTTGTAACCCAAACACCTTGTTAGCCCAGTGCCGTATGCCTGAGGCCTTGCTTGAGGGCCTGCCGTACGAGACAGCTGAAGCAATCCCTGCGCCTCCTTTTGAGTTTGAGGTTAGGGTTTAGGGTTTAGGGTTTTGGGGTTTAGGGTTTAGGGTTTAGGGTTTAGGGTTTAGGGTTTAGGGTTTAGGGTTTAGGGTTTAGGGTTTAGGGTTTAGGGTTCAGGGCTTACGAAGGGCCCTCGAGGTCGCTCGGGGATTCAGCCCTCACAGCCCTTGCATTGTAAGCCCGGAACCCCTACAAGCCCTGAAAGACATGGGTTTAGGGGTTAGGGTTTAGGGTTTAGGGTTTAGGGTTTAGGGTTTAGGGTTTAGGGTTCTGAAAGGTTATATAGGGCTACATGGGATTATATCGTGTTTAGGGTTTAGGATTACATAGGGTTACATCGGGCTACATAGTGGGTTATCTAGTTTTTTTTTCAGAGGGTTATATAGGCTTATGTAGGGCTACATTGGGTCATATGGTGTTTAGGGTTCAGGGTCATGTAGGCGTGTATAGGGTTATATAGGGTTACATAGGGTTGTATAGTGTTTAGGGTTTAGGCTCGGTTTATGGTTTAGGGTTTGGGTGTAGGCTTTAGGGTTTCTACCCTGGGCCCGAGCTAGCGCACGACACTGGAATTAAGTTTCAGGGTAGGGTGATTTAAGGCAGGCTTTAGGATCAAGAGTTTAGGGTTTAAATCCAAGGTTTTTGAGGGTTTAGGGTCTAGGGCTTTGGGTGTAGGATTTCTGTAGGGTGGTTTACTAGGATGCCCAGTAGTACTCTTATTCCCTTTTTGGTAGGTTTAGGTGCCCTCATAAACCCCTTTAAGCAAAAAAGGGCACCCTTTTTCATCCTAGGTTACTGGGTAACCTAGTTTAGGGACTAGGGCTTAACCCTGTGGTTTAGGGTTAAGTTGATTTCGGGTTTTAGGGCTTGGGGGGTCGAAGGGCGGCTTCATGGATCTTTAGGGTTAGGGTTCAGGGGTTTGGGGTTTAGGGTTTAGGGTTTAGGGTTTACGGTTTAGGGTTTAGGGCTTAGGGTTCAGCAGCTCCGGGTCGAGCAATCTCCAGTAGAGCCGCTGTGTGGGCTCTCGAAAAAAACCCACCCACCCAGAATCCCAAAACATTCAGAAATAAAAAGTTTACATTTTTCACCAGCAAGCCCTGTCCTCCAGCCTTACTCTGTCATGGACCCGCCAGAAAAAGCCGGAGGGGGGGGGGGGGAGGGGGGGGGGAGGGGGGGGCCGGGGGGAGAGGGGGGGGGTGTATGGGGGGGGGGGAAGAAATGACCCTTAGCCCCGAAGGAAATTACCCTTAGCCACGAAGAAATGACCCTTAGCCACGAAGAAATGACCCTTAGCCACGAAGAAATGACCCTTAGCCACGAAGAAATGCCCCTTAGCCACGAAGAGATGACCCTTAGCCACGAAGAAATGACCCTTAGCCACGAAGAAATGACCCTTAGCCACGAAGAAATGACCCTTAGCCACGAAGGAAATGTCCCTTAGCCACGAAGGAAATGACCCTTAGCCACGAAGAAATGACCCTTAGCCACGAAGAAATGACCCTTAGCCACGAAGGTGTATAGGGTTTAAATATTATAGAAAGAGAGGTTTAGGGTTAGCGTTTGAACCCCAAGCTCGCCCTAAACCCTAACCCCCTGACATTGAGGGCTTTCACGGGTTTAGGGTTTCCTGAGCCCTAAACCCTAAACCCTAAACCCTAAACCCTAAACCCTAAACCCTAAACCCTAAACCCTAAACCCTAAACCCTACAGGGGATGTCTTCAGCTGAGGTGGGTTTCAAGCTGGATGAGCACCACGTGTCTGGCAAGGCTCATGCGAGCGCACGGAAAGCATGTTTGGGGTTTAGGGTTTAGGGTTTAGGGTTTGGGGTTTGGGGTTTAGGGTTTAGGGTTTATAAGGGTTTACGGTTTGGGGTTTTTGGTTTAGGGTTTAGGGTTGCGGGTTTGGGGTTTGGGGTCTAGGGTTTAAGGTTTGGAGTTTAGGGTTTAGGGTTCAGGGCTTAGGTTCTTTTCAAAAAGGGACGTTGTAGGGAGGTCCAGTTTTCCACATCGTGGATTTTGAAAGGTTTTTAGTGACTAGTTTAGTGTGTTCACGTTTTTGATAGTGGGTTGGGATGTACTTCTCTCATGCAGTCTTTGCCTTTGCGTTGGGATTTCTTCTTCATATCGTCAACCCCACACCAACCCCGAAAAGAAGCCCAACAAGCAGCACCGAAACCGCAACCGCAGCCGCTGCCGCAGCCCCGGAACAAGCCGGAAAAGACCACAGAACCTCCCCACCTCCCCCAACACCAACCCCCAACAGTAAGAGAAGAAGGGCGGCGCGGCGCGGGGGTGCGGCGCATGGCGGGTTCGGGGGGGCGGCCCGGGTGGCTCGGCTCGGCCTTCGGGACAGTTTAGGGTTTAGGGTTTAGGGTTTAGGGTTTAGGGTTTAGGGTTTAGGGTTTAGGGTTTAGGGTTTAGGGTTTAGGGTTTAGGGTTTAGGGTTTAGGGTTTAGGGTCACGACGGTCTAAACCCAGCTCACGTTCCCTAATTGGCGGGTGAAGAATCCGGCACTTTGCGTGACTTCCGCGTCGAAATATGATAGGAAGAGCCGACCCTAAACCCTAAGAGCCGGCAACAGCCTCAACACACACCTCCTGGGGATCATCGGCGAGCGTTGGTGGGAACTTCCCTGAAACAGCAGAGCATGTTTACATCGCTAGGGTTTATGGTTTAGGGTTTAGAGTTTACGGTGTAGGGTTCCGTCTGAGATCCATTTTGAGTTCAGAGTTGAGGGTTTAGGGCTTTTAAGAAGAATGAGGCAGCAAAAAGAAGGGGAAGAGAGTGCGAACCAAAGTGGAGGACAGAGAGACGGGTGGTTTCAGAGAGCTGCCCTAAACCCTAAACCCTAAACCCCAAACCCCAAACCCCAAACCCCAAACCCCAAATCCCCAAAAACCCGACATAGGTCTGCTGAACGGTAAGCCAGGCAGAGGAGGAACCCCTAAACCCTGAACCCAGAGCCCCAATGAAACCCTAAACCCTACACCCCAGACCCTAAACCCTAAACCCTAAACCCTAAACCCTAGCTCCCCAAGCATAAACCTTAAATCCTAAACCTTGGGCCCGCAGGCCTGAGCCCTAAAGGCCCTAAGCCCAATCGAAGACTGCCTGGCAGACCTACACGCCACAACTCGGTCCCTTTGAGGGTTTAGGGTTTAGAGTTTAGGGTATTATAGGGTTTAGGGTTTAGGGCTTCTGGTGTGGGGTTTAGGGGATTTTCTGTTGAACAGGATTTGTGGGGTTTGGTTTGGCGTTTAGAGTTTAGGGAGGGGAAAGTACCATTGGGTTTAGGGTTTGGGGGTCGGGGTTTAGGGTTTAGGGTTTAGGGTTTAGGGTTTGGGGTTTGGGGTTTGGGGTTTGGGGTTTGGGGTTTGGGGTTTGGGGTTTGGGGTTTGGGGTTTGGGGTTTGGGGTTTGGGGTTTGGGTTAGCAGCAGCAAGGTGGTGCTTCTCGCGGGGCTGGTGAAGGCCCTGGATGAAGCAAACGCCGCCTCACGCCCGATGCATTGTGGGCTGGGGCTTCGGTTTCGCAATGTCCCCCATGGGGTTTTCAGGGTTTAGGGTTGAGGGTTTAGGGCGCAGCTCTCAACACCAAGCCCAAAACCCCTAAGCCAACATGCCTAAACCCTACACCTTGGAGTCTGAGTGTGGGCTGAGCCGCTTCATCCGTAGACGGCGTGTTTTTTGAAAATTTGCTGGGGCTGGGCGGTGTAAACCACGTACTTCCACCAGCTAAGCAAAAAGCTGGCACCCCTCAACATCCTACCCGAAACCCTATACTCTAAACCCTAAACCCTAAACCCTAAACCCTGAACCCTGAACCCTGAACCCTGAACCCTGAACCCTGAACCCTGAACCCTGAACCCTGAACCCTGAACCGTATGAGTTTTGTTCATTCTGCAAGCCTGAGACCTCAACGAACAAGCCCCCTACCCCAAGGACAGAGGACCCTAAATCCTCGAACCCCAAACGATGGTTTAGGGTTTAGGGTTTAGGGTTTAGGGTTTAGGGTTTAGGGTGTAGGGTGTAGGGTGTAGGGTTTAGGGTTTAGGGTTTAGGCTTTAGGGTTTAGGGACGGCCCTGAACCCATTAAACCCCAAACCCTGAACCAAGGACAACATCAAGTCGGCTCTGGCATTTTGCAAGTTCTTCGACGCGGGCGCCTGTACCATGAGTGCCGCTCTGACTGTCTAGGACCTAGGACCCGGAGTAGGCGCTTATTTCAATTTTTTAGGTTCAGGGTTTAGGGTTTAGGGTTTAGGGTTTAGGGTTTAGGGTTTAGGGTTTAGGGTTTAGGGTGTGGGGTTTAGGGTTTAGGGTTTAGGGTTTTGGGCTAGGACCCGGAGTGGGGCCCTTGTGGGGTTCTTTGATAATCCCCTTAAAACCACAAAGGGCACCCTCGTTTTTCCTAGGTTTCTCCTGGGTCTAGCCCTAAACCCTAAACCCTAAACCCTAAACCCTAAACCCAAAGCCCCGAAGCCCAAACCTTCAACCCTAAATCCCAAACCGAAACAGGACTCGCTACTTACGAGGAGTTACTCGGAGGGATCCTAAGGGACTCTGAACCGGCTACCTGGTTTAGGTTCAGGGTTTAGGGTTTAGGGTTTAGGGTTTAGGGTTAGAAGTCCTTAGATGAGTATCATGAAAAATGCTTCACAGGCCCATGGTATCTAGCTGGCTAGCTAGCTGGCTAGCTGGGCATTTCCCAAATAGGCCTTAAATACCCCCAAAATAGTGCAATCCTTATTCTAGGAACCCCTGAAGAAGTTTAGGGTTTAGGGTTTAGGGTTTAGGGTTTAGGGTTTAGGGTTTAGGGTTTAGGGTTTAGGGTTTAGGGTTTAGGGTTTAGGGTTTAGGGTTTAGGGTTTAGGGTTTAGGGTTTAGGGTTTCTGCCACCCTTCACCTTGCGACTTGAATCCCACAGAGTCCATGTGCATATGTTTATTGGAGTCAAATGTTTCCTTAATTCTCTGAGTTTCTCTGTTAAGCACTACAGAACACGTAAGTGAACTGAAATTCCCACGCACTTTTGCGCCATTCTTCGTCGAGTCTTGTCGCTGCGGAGACGCCAACATGCGGCCGTTGACCATCCACAGCGTTGCCGGGTCGACATTTGAGCTCCGTGTGGACGATGCGGAAACGGGGCTGGATGTGCGGAGACGCGTCGCAGGAAGTGTTGGCCTTTCCGCAGGTTCAATCGTGCTGACTTCAGGTGAGCGTCTCCTCGAGCTGCACCAGCCGCTGCTGCGACAAACTCAAAACCAGGAACTCACATATGTGGTGCGGAAATGCGGCGCAGGCTGCGCGGCACGCAGTTTAAAGCAAGCATTAGAGAACACAGGATTGGATCAAGACACGGACGCCATGCATGTCGCTGTTGCCGTGACCTTCGGCCGGGAATTCAACCAGAGCTTGGCACGGGTGCAGCTTCCCAGCGGCCTACAGACCTTGACCTTTGGCTATGGTTTCAACCAGAGCTTGGAAGGGGTGCAGCTTCCCAGCGCCCTACAGACCTTGACCTTCGGCGACAGCTTCAACCAGAGCTTGGAAGACGTGCAGCTTCCAAGCAGCCTACAGGCCTTGACTTTCGGCATTAAATTCAACCAGAGCTTAGAAGGGGTGCTGCTGCCCAGCGATCTGCAGACTTTGACTTTCGGCCATGAGTTCAACCAGAGCTTGGAAGGGGTGCAGCTTCCCAGCGGCCTACAGACCTTGACCTTCGGCGACAGCTTCAACCAGAGCTTGGAAGGGGTGCAGCTTCCCCACGGCCTACAGACCTTGACCTTCGGCGATGAGTTCGACCAGAGCTTGGAAGGGGTGCAGCTTCCTAGCGGCCTACAGACCTTGACATTCGGCTTTCGCAACCAGAGCCTGGCAGGGGTGGAGCTTCCTAGCGGCCTACAGACCGTGACTTTCGGCCATCAATTCAACCAGAGCCTGGAAGGGGTGCAGCTTGCCAGCGCCCTGCAAACCTTGACCTTCGGCCACTCTTTCAACCAGAGCTTGGCAGGGGTGCAGCTTCCCAGCGACCTACAGACCTTGACCTTCGGCTCCAGCTTTGACCAGAGCTTGGAAGGGGTGCGGCTTCCCGGCAGCCTGCTGACCTTGACCTTCGGCAATTCTTTCAACCAGAGCTTGGAAGAGGTGCAGCTTCCCAGCGGCCTACAGACATTGACCTTTGGCCATGGTTTCAACCAGAGCTTGGAAGGGGTGCAGCTTCCCAGCGCCCTACAGACCTTGACCTTCGGCGATGAGTTCGACCAGAGCTTGGAAGGGGTGCAGCTTCCCAGCGGCCTACAGACCTTGACCTTCGGCTTTCGCTTCAACCAGAGCCTGGCAGGGGTGGAGCTTCCCAGCGGCCTGCAGACCTTGACCTTCCGCTATGGTTTCAACCAGAGCTTGAAAGGGGTGCAGCTTCCCAGCGGCCTACAGACCTTGACCTCCGGCGACAGCTTCAACCAGAGCTTGGAAGGGGTGGAGCTTCCCAGCGGCCTGCAGACCTTGACCTTCGGCGACAGCTTCAACCAGAGCTTGGAAAGGGTGCAGCTTCCCAGCGGCCTACAGACCTTGACCTTCGGCTTTCGCTTCAACCAGAGCCTGGCAGGGGTGGAGCTTCCCAGCGGCCTGCAGATCTTGACCTTCGGCGACAGCTTCAACCAGAGCTTGGAAGGGGTGCAGCTTCCCAGCGGCCTACAGACCTTGACCTTCGGCTATCGTTTCAACCAGAGCCTGGCAGGGGTGGAGCTTCCCAGCGGCCTGCAGACCTTGACCTTCGGCGATGAGTTCGACCAGAGCTTGGAAGGGGTGCTGCTGCCCAGCGGCCTACAGACCTTGACCTCCGGCGACAGCTTCAACCAGAGCTTGGAAGGTGTGGAGCTTCCCAGCGACCTGCAGACCTTGACCTTCGGCGACAGCTTCATCCAGAGCTTGGAAAGGGTGCAGCTTCCCAGCGGCCTACAGACCTTGACCTTCGGCTTTCGCTTCAACCAGAGCCTGGCAGGGGTGGAGCTTCCTAGCGGCCTACAGACCTTGACCTTCGGCTTTCACTTCAACCAGAGCCTGGCAGGGGTGGAGCTTCCCAGCGGCCTGCAGACCTTGACCTTCGGCGACAGCTTCAACCAGAGCTTGGAAGGGGTGCAGCTTCCAAGCTCCTTATTGCGTTTCTCTTCGCGCATGTTTGCGGTGCACGCCTCTTGAACTCTGAGGTCGCAAATGGTTTAGGGTTTAGGGTTTAGGGTTTAGGGTTTGTGGTTTGTGGTTTGTTCCGGAGGGTGCTCCAGGGCTTTTCTCCTTGAATCCCTTTGGGGGGCGTTTTCTCGCCCAAAGATGAGACTGCCCTAAACCCGAAAACCCTAAACCTTGTTTGGGTCGACTTGGCCCTTCAGGGTTAGTAACCCATAAAATCGTGTGGTCCTTAAGTACCCTTATAGGCTTTTGATTGGACCGCCAAGTAGAATCCCGAAATTCTGTGTTGTTGCACTCCCCTTAAAGCTGCGGTCGTCTGTGAAGGCACCCTGAACCCTGAACCCTAAACCTTAAACCTTTAACCCCGAACCCTAAACCCTAAACCCTAAACCCTAAACCCTAAACCCTAAACCCTAAATCCTAAACCCTAAACCCTAAACCCTAAACCCTAACCCTAAATACTGCAAAAGCAGATCGTCAGGTCTCCACAACGAAGCCCCCGCTCGAAATCCTGGAAAATGGGGTCCTTCAGGAGAGGGCTAGGGTTTAGGGTTTAGGGTTGAGGGCTTCTGGGTATGTAACCCAAACTTGCCGAATACTCCCGAAGGCTCCCTAAGCTTCCCAAGGTACCTATACCCCCCATGAACCCCCCCTCCCTTAAAATCCCTCAACCCTCAACCCTCAACCCTCAACCCTAAACCCTAAACCCTTAAGGATTCTATGGTAGAAACTTCACACGTCCTAAACGCGAAGCCCAGGTGATGGCATCTGAGGCTGGCTATTGGGTGGGCGGGGTTGAGGGTTTATGCTTTAGGATTTAGGGTTTAGGGTTCAGGGTGTAGGGTTTAGGGTTTAGGGTTTGGGGTTTAGGGTTTAGGGGGGTTTCAAACGCTTGGGGGCTGACAGACACGACCGTTGCTGCGCGCGGAATCCTTGCTGCCGATGTGCGGAGTTCATTTTCAATACCAGCCTAAACTCCGACACCCTAAACCCTAAACCCTAAACCCTAAACCCTAAACCCTAAACCCTAAACCCTAAACCCTAAACCCTAAACCCTAAACCCTAAACCCTAAACCCTAAACCCTAAACCCTAAACCCTAACCCTAAGCCCTAAACCCTAAACCCTAAACCCTAAACCCTAAACCCTAAACCCTAAACCCTAAACCCTAAACCCTAAACCCTAAACCCTAAACCCTAAACCCTAAACCCTAAACCCTAAACCCTAAACCCTAAACCCTAACCCTAAGCCCTAAACCCTAAGCCGTAAGCCCTAAACCCTAAACCCTAAACCCTAAACAGTCCCCACAAAGAAGCCGGAGGCACAGGTCCCTTCCTCGACAAGTTTCCAATTCCTAGGACTTAGGACCCAGAGTAGCCTTTCGGGTTTAATTAGGGTTTAGGGTTTAGGGTTTAGGGTTTAGGGTTTAGGGTTTACGGTTTACGGTTTACGGTTTAGGGTTTAGCTAGGACCCAGAGTAGGCCCATATTCAGTTTTTGGGGTCTTGGTTCCCTCAGCAACAAGGGCACCCGTTGTGTTCTTAGGTTACTCTTGGGCCTAGTCTAAGCAAGTTAGTTGAACCAAAACGTCCCTGGAGGCAGCAAACCCTAAACCCTAATGTACTTCAACAAGGCCTCACAGGCCCCAAGAGGGCCCAAAAGCTGAACTTAAGCAAGGCTTCAAAGGCTAGGGTGCCCAGTAGTACCCTTATTCCCTTTTTTGGTAGGTTTAGGTTCCCTGATAAACCCCTTTTAAGCAAAAAAGGGCACCCTTTTTCTTCCTAGGTTACAGGCTCCGAAGGCCTTGAAGCAAACAAAACAAACTTACACCCAGCGCGTTCGGCCAAAACTTTCACCCAAGACCCGCCCAAAACTTTCTCCCAAAACTTTCGCCCAAAACTGTCGCCAAAACTTTCGCCCAAAACTCGCCCAAACGCTGGACACGAACCCTCCCCCTCCGAACACAAACCCCATCTATCTATCTCCAAATCAAAAATAAAGTCAAAGCTTTCGCTCGCCCAAACCTTTCGCCCAACACTCCGGGCACAAGCCCTACACAAACTCCATTGAAGGTCATGGATATCTCATATAAATCTGCCAAATGTCAAAACCTCAACATCGAGACTTCTAAAATTAATTTCATATTCCTTTTCCTGACAATGAAATCTACGCAAACAGCGAATTCCACCCAAAAGTTTGCACAAACTCGATATCTGAGATTCTTCATCATCTGCCAAGCTATGAAAAAGGAGATTTTAATTCGATACCAGTTGTTTTGCGAAGGTCATGGATATCCTCTTTTTTCGGCTATCAAATCTCAAAGTCCGAGCTCCAAAAGGATTTTAAAATTTCCCGATTTATCAAATTGGATGTTTTAATATTATTCAGTGCCAAATGGTTTCAGAAGCCGCCCCAAACGTAAAAAAAGAAACGACCGAAACCCGCCCCCTAAATTTGCCCAAAAGCAAAAACCGAAACTTCCACCCAAAACTTTGAGCCCCAAACTGGCCAGAACTCCGGTCATGAACCCCACGAAACCCTAAACCCTAACCCTAAACCCCCTAAACGCCCTCACAATTCTCCACTTCTTTGTGGTGCTTTACTGTAACTTTACATCTTTAGCCTTTTTGGGTTTATTGGGTTTCTTAATAAGGCAGCTAAAAGTTTAATTTTTAGCTACCCTCCTGAGTGCAGCCAAGCTCAACGCCACCCTAAACCCTAAACCCTAAACCCTAAACCTCACAATTCTCCACTTCTCAAAGGTGTCCAGGAAGGAGCTGCGTAAGATCCTGGACGTCGATGACTCCTTCGACTTGGTCGCCCGTTTGAGACGGGTTTGGGGTTTAGGGTTTAGGGTTTAGGGTTTTAGGGTTTTAGGGTTTTAGGGTTTAGGGTTTAGGGCTACAGGGTTCCCGAAAACCCCAAGCCAAGAGGCTGTGGCCGATGCATTTGTTCACTGTACTTTTTCATGTGGCTCGCATGTTGTGTGTGTTGTCTTGTTCATCTTACTTGCACGTTTCCATTCTCAGAAAGAG
>CAJNDS010000036.1:1109856-1126346 GCA_905221605.1 Symbiodinium natans
ACTACGACTGGTGGGCAGCACGCTGCGTCTCGCGGCTTCGGTTTGAGTGCACTCTCGTGACAAAAGATTTTTCGATCAGGGTGTTGCCTAAACCCTAGACCCTAAACCCTAACCCTAAACCCTAAACCCTAAACCCTAAACCCTAAACCCTAAACCCTAAACCCTACACCCTAAACCCTAAACCCTAACTTGCCTAAGCCCCTGATTGTTGGAAGCCTGAACCTCCTAAGCCTCAAAAGCCCGAATCCCGAAATGTGCCGCCTTAACTTCCTTCAAGGGGTTTAGGGTTTAGGGTTTAGGGTTTAGGGTTTAGGGTTTAGGGTTTAGGGTTTAGGGGGTTCGGAAGTATGGGCCCTTGGGTGTTATAGGGATATAAGAAACAAGGGTTGCCCGATGAAGGGCCCATACTAAGGGACCCCTAAACCCTAAACACGAAACCCTAAACCCTAGACCTTAAACCCCTCTACCTGCCGGGCCCTTGCCAACCAGAAGTTGCCCAGAAGTCCCGAGGACAAGGACTCCAAGAACTGCCTCTCTCACAAGAGACCGGGTTGCGCTTTGGGATGTTCCTTGCTTGTTAGGGTTTAGAGCCTGGGGGTGTTTAGGGTTGAGGGTTGAGGGTTCTAGGGCATCCATGTCTTTGTTTGTTGTTTTTTTGTTTAGAAGTTGCTTTGCTTCTTTTTTTGTATCTAGGCCTTCTTCGTAAATCTGATCCTGAGCCCTAAACCCCTAGCCCTAAGCCCTACATAAACCCTAAACCCTAGACATCCCCAAGCCCCAAGCCCCAAGCCCTAAACCCCAAGCTCCCAGCCCTGAGCCCTGAGCCCTGACCCTAAACCCTAAACCCTGAACTCCCAGGGTCTGCAACGACCGCGATGAGTTCCCCTGCATCATGGAGGCTCTCCAGGCCTGACGTGTTCTCTTGGGGAATTAGAGTTCGAAGGGTAAAGGGGTTTAAGGGTTTAGGGTTTAGGGTTTTAGGGTTGAGGGTTTAATGGTTTAGGGCTTTCGGGTTTTAGGTTTAGGGGTCAAAGGTTGGGATGGTGAAGGGGTTTATGGGTTTAGGGGTTAAAGGCTTTGAGGGTTAAAGGGTTAGCGGATTCAGGGATTAAGGGATTCTGGGTTTCAGGGATGAAAGGTTCAAGGGTTTAAGGGTTTAAGGGGCTAACGGCTCAAGGGTTTAAGGGTGTAAGTGTTTAAGGGTGACAAGGGTTTAAGAGGTTTAAAGGCAAGGGTGGTGCAGGGTCTAGGGGAGGCTTCCCACAGATGAGGGTATATAGAGGGGCCTTTGGGGTTTATAGGGTTGAGGGTTCAGGGTTGAGGGTTTAGGATCTGGGCTTTCGGGTTGGGGGATGAAGGCCCTTGCCCATGGGATTTTTTCAGATCATTCCCGCGTTGGTTGAGGAGGATGCTTGTTTTGGAATAGTTGTTCATTTTGCATCGACATTTCCCGCAAGAACCAGCTGACTTTCCCATTTCCCGGCCGCAAGGAACCTTTCGGGAATCATCATCAGCATCACCCTCAACTTGAAAAAACTACAACCCCGAGCCCCGAACCCAAACCCTAGATTCAAACCTAAACCCTATGAATCTAACGGGGCTATCGCCCACAGCCGGGCGCGCCATGTGCCGAGCAGGGGAGCAGCAGCAAGAGCAACACCAACCAAAAACAACAAGAACAACACCCACGACGACGACGCCGACGGCGGCGGCGACGGCGACGGCGAAGGCGACGGCGACGGCGACGGCGACGGCAGCAGCAACCACAGCAGCAAGAGCAACAGCAAGAGCAACTTCAACAGCAACAACAAGAACAACAAGAAGAAGAGCAACAGCAGCAACAACAGCACAGGAGCCACTAGAGAGGACCGACCGTCGGCTTGAACTGCTCCCTTTTCCCCTGTCCCCAAGCTCCCAGCCGCATCCAAAACCCGAGGCCCGACCCGCTGATGCTCATAATGCGCGCTCTTCTTGGGGTCATTTCGGGTGACCGGTACCCCCCCAAAAAACATCAACAACGCGTCTTCGGCAAAAGTTAAAGAACAGAGTCGATGATGCTGGGGAATAGCGCGTTTTTCGCAAAAAAATGTACCTAAAGAATGATGCCCTTCGGAAGCCGAATTTGGAGCCGGATGTTGGCTTCCAAGCCGGGTCGGCGGCATATGACGCCACCCGGGGTAGCTAAAGCTCGGGCTGGCACCTAGCGGCGATACACCACTCCGGCTCAAGCCGCCGACTGCACAGGGCTTGGGCGCTTGAATGGTGGGGCGTGTTGGGGGGGGGGGGGGGGGTTTACGGGAAAACCCCAAACCCCAAACCCCAAACCCCAAACCCCAAACCCCAAACCCCAAACCCCAAACCCCAAACCCCAAACCCCAATCCCCAAACCCCAAACCCCAAACCCCCAAACCCCGAACCCCGAACCCCGAACCCCGAACCCCAAACCCCAAACCCAAACCCCAAACCCCAAACCCCAAACAGGTTTTAGGGGTCAAAAGCCTTCTCCTGTCCGCAGGACAGCGACACGGATCACTTCCGACCTGTGCGTTCGGCCTTCAACGGCCTGGCCATCTACAAGAAAGATGCCCTAGGAGTTCAAGCAAAAGGGTTTAGGGTTTAGAGTCTAGGAGTTCAACTTAGTAGTAGTAGCGCAGGCAACCTTCAACCATTTTTGGGTTTAGGCTAGGGTTTAGTGTTTAGGATCTAGGAGTTCAACTTAGTAGTAGAGTAGGTAAACCTTCGAGCATTTTTTGGGTTTAGGGTTTACGGCTTCGGGGTTTCGAAGTTTTGGGGTTTGGGAGTTCAAGCCCTAAACTTGGATTGTTCCCCTTGTAGTAACAGTCCTTAATAGGGGTTTAGGGTCTAGGGTTTAGGGTTACCCCTATTATAATCCCGATTAGGTGTTAGTATAAGGGGGAACATCCCAGCCCTAACCCTGCAAACCCTGCAAATTGCAGGGTGTAGGGCTTAGGGTTGAGGTTCAGGGAAACCCACCCTAAACAACAAACCCCAAACCCGAAACCCCAAACCCCCAACCCCAAACCCCGAACCCCGAACCCCGAACCCCGAACCCCAAACCCCAAACAAACCCTAAACCCTAAATCCATACCCTGAATTCGGTTCCGCAGGAGACTGCAGATACGATGCGACGAACCGCGACACCTCTGCACCGGGTCACAAGGACACTTTCCGGGTAGGTGCTTGGGTTTAGGGTTTAGGGTGCGTAGTGAGCTGCAGCCCTTAAGGCGCCTTGCCGGCGTGCGTCCTTACCCCACCGCACACTCTACTTGTGAGTGTTGGGGCGGGCAAGGGGTGGGCATATAAAATTGACCAGGTACAAGGTCTTCAGATAGGGTTTAGGGTTTGGGGTTCAGGGTTCAGGGTTCAGGGTTCAGGGTTCAGGGTTCCTTAATATTGGGTAGAAGAGATCATGCTTTGGATTCTTTATGCAGGGTGGGTGTAAAGAGTTTAGGGTTTCCGGGCTCAAGTTTAGGGCTTATCGGTGTTTTTGGCTTACCTAGCCTACCCTAAACCCCATACCCTAAACCCCATACCCTAAACCCTAAGCCCTAAACCCGAAACCCTAAACCCTAAACCTTTGGGTGGTGGCGGCTTTTGGGAGGCTGGACACCTAAAATCTAAACCCTGAACGAAACCCCTCCATCCAGTACTTCCGACGTCCCCCTAGCTAAGGACTCTCCGCTGCATCTGCGAGAAAGGATAGGTGAGATTCCTTAGCTAAGTTGCCCTAGGCCCGAAACCCTAAACCCGTCATCGAGTTTAGCTGCTATTCCTTACACATTAGGGTCCCGCAGCCCCCGCCCCAGTAACCCCAGCCAAGCCCCCCCACCCGCCCTGGACCCTTAACCCTGGACCCTTAACCCTAGACCCTAGACCCTAGACCCAGACCCTAGACCCTAGACCCTAAACCCTAAACCCTAAACCCTAAACCCTACACCCCCCCCTCCCCCCTAAAAAAACCTTTCGTTCAAAACTTTCGCAACCCTCAACCCTGAACCCTAAACCCTAAACCCTAAACCCTAATAAAGGGGTTTCGGGAGCTGTGCAACCAGGACTGCGAGCATGTGGGCTTCCACGACTGCCTGGCAGAGCATGGCGCACGGTTCATGCTGAACTCCGGTAGGCCTCAACCCGGGTTAGGGGTTAGGGTTTAGGGTTTAGGGTTCAGGGTTTGCTAGAGTTTAGGAAGCCATTTTGCGGAGTTTCGGGCTTAGGGTGACATTGGGGTTTGGGGGGGGTGTGATTTTCATAGGTCCCTACCGTCGAGATGCGAACTCGGCCTGGTATCTTCGGGTAGTTACATGGGTGGCTGTCAAAATTATGGTTCCTTTTTCGGCTCCCTATGATCATACGGCACCTAATATCATTATTTTGACAACCACCCACATGGTCCCTTAGTATGGGGCCTTAGAAGCGGACCCCTTTTGTACCCCTTATATATCGTATACAACTTTAGGGCCCATACATCAGAACCCTTTAAAGGAGGTTCGGGACCATGTTAAGGGCCCAGAAAACTACCCCTAAACCCTAAGCCCTAAGCCCTAAACCCTAAACCCTGAACCCAAAACCCTAAACCCTAAACCCTAAACCCTAAATCCTAAACCCTAAACCCTAAACCCTATCCATTAAGGGCCCATGAAACTGCCCTCAGATGGTAGGCTCCACGCTTGGTGGTCCAACCTGGGTGACGAGCCGACAGAGGCAGCATCCTTGCGCGGGCTGGGAGGGCTTTGGGGGGTCTAGGACTTAGGGTTTAGGGTTTAGGGTTCAGGGTTTAGGGTTTAGGGTTTAGGGTTTAGGGTTCAGGGTTCAGGGTTCAGGGTTCAGGGTTCAGGGTTTAGGGTTCAGGGCTTACGGTTCGGCATCTCAAGTCCAAGCATTCACCAGCCAAGCTCGCTACTCTGGGATCGAAGACCTGTCCACCCACCCTTTGGATCCCAGGATTCCTCTTTTAGGGTTTAGGGTTTCGGGTTTAGGGTTTAGGGTTTAGGGTTTAGGTTTAGGGTTTAGGGTTTAGGGTGTCACAAGAACGCAATTGCTCTTAAAGCACCCGCCTCAAGTTCTTGCGCTGTACCAATTCAGCAAAGTCACAGAGTGGTGGGGGGGGGGGGGGGGGGGGGGGGGCGGGGCGAGGCTTCACTGATATATGTCGGGCGCATGCTGGGCTGCGTCTGCATTGAATCTTATGCTTTGCAAACCCCGACGCCGAAGGCCAGCTTGTAAAATGTTGGAAGCTTCCCAATATGGACGGGCTGTCCCGGGACATTTGTCCTGGGGCGTTGGGCGTCCCGGGCCCCCCCTACCCCCCATGCCCACCAAAATTTGTGCCTTGCCCAAGAAGGTTTGTAGCTGCCCACGCAAGTTTCTGCCTTGCCCACGAAGGCGTGTGCCTTGCCCACATTGTTTGCGCCTTGCCCACGACACTTTGTGCCTTGCCCACGAAAGCTGGCCCCTACTTAATTAGTTAAAGCACAAACTTTGGTGGGCAAGGCACAAACACCCTTCGTGGGTGGGCAAGGCACAACCTTTCGTGGGCAAGGCATGCCAGATTTTGCCCGTGCCTTGCCCATGCACGCAGGTTTGTGCCTTGCCCACGAAGGTTTGTGCCTTGCCCACGCAGGTTTGTGCCTTTTCCCACGATGCGCGTAGGGTTCATATTTATGTATACATATAGAGAGAGAGTGAGAGAGATGTTTAGGGTTTAGGTTTCGGGTCCAGGGTTTAGGTTATGTGGCCTTACTGAGAATTAAGGGTGTACTTCGGATCAAGCTGCTCTACAAGTTTCCGCGACGAGCCACTAGAACCACAAGCCGTGTATATATATATATATATATAGATATATGTATGTACGTACGTATGTATGTATAGGGTTGTAGGGTTTAGGGAAACCACAAGCCATATGTATCTATCAAACTATCTATGTGTCTATCTATAGATGTATATGTATATGTATGTATATATATATATGTATACCTCTTCACAATAGACCCAGAAGCGGCTCAGGAGGCGGCGGAGGCGGAGCCAGCCAAGGACGAAGCTGAGAACTCAGAGCCTCGCGTGGCAGAGAGTAGGCAGTGGCTGCGGGAGCTTCCAACCGAAACCTCAATTGTCAGGGAGGGCGTTTGGTCTAGGGTTCCAGCTCAGGAGAGTGGAGAGCAGGCGGTGGATCAGCTAGCATGCCGGAGGAAGCCGCCTTGGGGTTCCAGCTAAGGAGTCGGCAGAGGCGGAACCAGTCAAGGACGAGAACTCAGTGCCTTGTGTGGCAAAGAGTAGGCGGTGGTTAAGGGAGCCTCAACCGAAACCTCAGTGGAGAGTTGGTTCAGCTAGCATGTCAGCGGGAGCCTCCAGCCGAATCCTCAAGCTTTTGAGGGTTTGGGGTTCCAGCTGAGGAGTCGGCAGAGGCGGAGCCAGCCAAGGACGAAGCCGAGAACGCAGCGCCTTGCGTTGCCGAGAGTAGTCTGTGGCCTTGGGGCCCTTAGGGAGGGCCTTTAGTCTGGCGTTCCAGTTGAGGAGAGTGGAGAGGGCGGAGGTTCAGCTAGCATGTACCTCCAGCCGAAACCTCAAGGCCTTTAGCGGTTCGGGTGCCAGCTGAGGAGGCAGAGGCAGAGCCAGCCAAGGACGAAGCCGAGAGCGCAGTGCCTTGCGTTGCAGGGAGTAGGCTGGTTCAGGGAGCTTCCAACCGAAACCTCAAGCCCTGTATTGTTCGGGAGGGCTTTTAGTCTGGGGTTCCAGCTGGGGAAAGTGGAGAGTAGGCGGAGGTCAGCGCGCATGTCAGAGGGAGCCTCCAGCCGAAACCTCAAGGCCTTTAGTGGGGTGCCAGCTGAGGAGGCAGAGGCAGAGCCAGCCCAGGACGAAGCCGAGAACGCAGTTCCTTGCGTTGCAGAGAGTAATGTTGACCTAGTAATAATAAACCCCCCCCCCCCATCAATCAAACCCCCCCAAATAGAGTAGGGGCCCCTTTGAATACGGATTCCTTTCTTGGAGCCCCCCTTCAATCAAACCCCCCCAAAAAAACAACAAGCCCCGACTGGCGTACTTTATTTCAAGGGCTTTATTATTGCGGCCGGGACACCTGACGTACTTTAATATTAGGGGCTTTATTAATACTACGTTAACATTAGTCTGTGGCCCTTGGGCCCTGAATTGTTAGGGAGGGCTTTAGTCTGGCGTTCCAGCTGAGGAGAGTGGAGAGTAGGCGGAGGTTCAGCTAGCATGTGCCTCCAGCCGAAACCTCAAGGCCTTTCGGGTTTCGGGTGCCAGCTGAGGAGGCAGAGGCAGAGCCAGCCAAGGACGAAGCCGAGAACGCAGTGCCTTGCGTTGCAGAGAGTAGTCTGTGGCCCTGGGGCCCTGAAATGTTAGGGAGGGCCTTTAGTCTGGGGGTTCAGTTGAGGAGAATGGAGAGTAGGCGGAGGTTCAGCTAGCATGTCAGAGGGAGCCTCCAGCCGAAACCTCAAGCCCTTTAGGGTTCAGAATTTCCAGCTGAGGAGTCGGCAGAGGCGGAGCCACCCCAGGACGAAGCTGAGAACGCAGAGCCTTGAGGCATAGAGGCGTGAACTATAAGAGGGAAACTCCGATTCCTAAACCCCCTGTCCCTACACTCCGGGACCAACAGGCCACATAAACATAAACATCCCATCACCGGGGATGTGTGCCCACCACCATCCAAACTTTCCAGGCAGGAGCTATCTCATCTACATGCGAGCGGGCATCTCTTGTTAGTGTGTCAGGCTCACAGGATTCCGCAGCTGGTTTCTGCGGCTCTGGTGCGCTAAGATACGACCGTTCCGTAAAACCTTAGACTCTCCAGACTGCTGCTCCCTCTCCTGCAACAGTAGGAACCGCACCCATTCCAGCAATTTATAACGTTGCGGCAAGAGACTGTCCTGATACCTGCAAGATCTTTTGCCAAGATATCTTTACCTGTCCAATATCTTACCTATAAACCCCAAACCCGAAGCCCTAAACCCGAAACCCGAAACCTGAAACCTGAAACCCTAAACCCATGCCCTCAAACGCTCGTTTCGACTCTGAAGTTTTAAGCCCCACATGCCAGGCTTAGCCGGGCTCAGATGGGGTGAGAATCAAGAGATTTGGGGGTTTAGGGTTTAGGGTGTAGGGTTTAGGGTTTAGGGCTTGTTAAGTTGTACCCCTAAAGTTTCTCTTCATACACTCCTAACATGGCCCCCATATTCTCTTCGGGATCCTTAACAAGGGACCCCAAAACCTTAAGGGTCCAAGGTAGAACCCCTAGAGTCCCGAAAGTTTAGGGTTTAGGGTTTAGGGTTTAGGGTTTAGGGTTTAGGGTTTAGGGTTTAGGGTTTAGGGTTTAAAGTTTTAAGGGTCCAAGGTACCCAGAGAGAAGGGTTCAGATCCGGCTCAAGGCTCCAACCGAGAGCACACTTCTAAAAGCGTTGCGGTTTAGGGTTTCGGGTTTAGAGTTTCGGGTTTAGGGTTTAGGGTAGGGTTTAGGGTTTAGGGTTGGGTTTAGGGTTTAGGGTGTGTCGAGTCGGGTTTTAAGTAGGGCGATTTTAGGTAGAAGTAGTTATAACCTCACTTATGGAGTACTTGTAGCCCCGACCCGCAGCCCCACGTGTAACGTGAACCTCCAAGAAAGCCATGGGGGGCGGGACCTCAACCCTAAAAAAACTAAACCCGAAACCCTAAACCCTACATACACCATACACCCTAAACCCTAAACCCTAAACCCTAAACCCTAAACCCTAAACCCTAAACCCTAAACCCTAAACCCTCAACCCATCCCCCCAATCAACCACTACCGAGCGCGAGCAAGAGCATCGGCAGTTCTCTTAGTGATGACCTCTAAACCCTGAACCCGGACGCCCAATAAAGACCCCCAAATAGTAGGGTCCCCCTATAGTAAGGACCCCAAAACCAAAAGCCCTAAACCCTGAACCCCCACACCCTGAGCCCTAAACCCTAAAACCCAAACCCTAATATCGCAAACCCTAAGCCCTAAACCCTAAACCCTAAACCCTAACATCGTAAACCCCCAAATAGCTTTCCTGCTGCGCCTCGAGCGAAGCTCCAACGCAGCACCATGCCTCCCCTTGGGTGTACAAAGCTGGGACCGAAACTTCGTGGCACCCAAGCCATCAAGGTTTAGGGTTCAGGGTTCAGGGTTTAGGGTTTAGGGTTTAGGGTTTAGGGTTAAAACCAAAGGGTCTAAGCACGAAACCCTAAACCGTAAGGGGTACTCTACAACCCTAAACTGTGAGCGGACCGAGATTGATCCGTCTTATGCCCCCAAACCCGAAAAAGGCTTCAAGAGTTTGAGGTTTAGGGTTTAGGGTTGAGGGTTTAGGGTTCAGGGTTTAGGGCTTCGGGCTCTGGCTATTAACTAGTTTATGTTGTCTTGTCTTCGTGTAACGGGTCGCGTGCAGTTAGCACTGCAATCACCGCTTTTCGTTCAGTTTTTTTGGACACCTCAGCGCCTGGCACTTCGGCGAATTTACCACTATCAACTACCTAAATCCGAAGCCCTCATTTTAAACCCTGAACAGTGAACTCCAACATTACCCTTCACCCTAAACCCTAAACCCTAAACCCTAAACCCTAAACTCTAAACCCTAAACCATCATTCTTGATCTTGGGCTGCACTCAGCGATGCAGACGTAGGAATTGGGTGACAGGGTGTGGCATGCTTAGGGGCTTGGGTTTAGGGTTTGGGGTTTAGGGTTTAGGGTTTAGGGTTTGGGGTTTGGGATTTGGGGTTTGGGGTTTGGGGTTTGGGGTTTGGGGTTTGGGGTTTAGGGTTTAGGGTTTAGGGATTCACTGCTTTGGGGCTTGGGGGGCCTCATCCTTGTAACGCAGGGTTTAGGGAGAAGTGGGTCTTTTGAGCTTCGGAATCCATGACTTGGAAGGTTCAGGGTTTAGGGTTTTGGGTTTTGGGTTTTGGGTTCAGGGTTCAGGGTTCAGGGTTTAGGGTTTAGGGTTTGGGGAGTGACTGTCACGTACCAAGAGGTCCGGCTTCTATGTGCCCCCAACCATTTTACTTGCACCCGCAGCGCGGGAGTTTTGAGGTGGATCCGGTAACGCTTGGGGCTTCAGGGTTCAGGGTCCAATTGTAGGAGCAGGGTTAGGGTTTAGGGTTTAGGGCTTAGGGTTTAGGGTTTAGGGCTCAGGGCTCAGGGCTCAGGGCTTAGGGCTTAGGGCTTAGGGTCTAGGGCTCCAAGGTTTCCCCCCCACCCCCAACATAGTCCCTGATAGAGTCGTCCGACGAAAGCCCGTATGAGGCATAGGGCTTACATTGCTGTTACTGGTGATTGGTGAGTGTACATATGGGATGCCAGTAATCAGAACCCTCTTTTCAGACCCCTAAACCCTGGAACCTAAACCCTAAACCCTACACTCTTGACGGAATCACGGTGTATAAGTGTAGGGAACCCTGAAATCTCCCCTCCAGATGCTGCCCTGATCCCATTCAGGGGCGTGCTTGACATTCACAGAAGTTTTAGGGTTTAGGGTTAGGGTCTAGGGGAGGTACCAGGGTACCACGATGATTGAAACCCAAAACCCAAAACCCTAAACCTTCTCTACCTATGAATATGGGGGTTTCCGAAAATAGGGGGGGTACCTTATAATTGGGGTCCTTACATACTTATACGATAGTAACCCCCAAGACCCCTTCTCATTATTCCGGCCCTTACATTCGGTTTCCTAGAAAGAGGCCACATTGAACCAATAAACATCTCGGTTAAGCCTAAACCTCAAACCTTTTTTCCCCCTACGCCCTCAACCTTCAACCCCAAACCCCCCCCTTAAATAACTTATCCCTAAATAGCCTTAAAAGGGAACCCATGACTCAAAAACCCCAAACCCTAAACCCAAAACCCAAAACCCCCAAACCCTAAATCTCCGGCATTGGCTTCGTAACTCCCAATGTTGCAGCTCACGCCATATCGGATCTGCCGGCTTTTAACAAATAGCCACGCATGAGGGTTTAGGGTTTAGGGGTTAGGGGTTAGGGGTTAGGGTTTAGGGTGTAGGGTTCAGGGTTTAGGGTTTAGGGTTCAGGGTTTAGGGTTTAGGGTGAACCTTCGTTGCTCAGGAGTGCAATTCGGCAGGGAAACACCCGTTACGCGAGAAAAGAGCGGATGCCATGGCTAAACCCGACGACCCTACGTGGGGAAAGAAGGTTCATGAAATTGATGGTCCTGTTAGGGTTTAGGGTTTAGGGTTTAGGGTTTAGGGTTTAGGGTTTAGGGTTTAGGGTTTAGGGATTAGAATTTAGGGTTTAGGGTTTAGGATTTAGGGTTTAGGGTTTAGGGTTCAGGGTCTCCATGAAACTCCTTATCGTTTAGGACTCCAAGCAACCATTTCAAGTCTACTCGCGATCCTTCTCTGGAACGCTTGGGATACTGTAAGTAGGGCAGCTGTTTTTAGGTTAAGTTTAGGGTTTAGGGTTTAGAGTTCAGCAGCTCTCATGTACTAGCCGAGCTTTTTCTTCTTGTAAAATAATTCCCACGCACCCAGAGAATCCATTGAGAACAACAGCAAGTATCATTTCCAGGTGCATCTTAAACCCTAAGCCTTGAGCCTTAAATTATACCTCTAAACAAGCCCCTCTCAGATCAAGCCATCATGTAGGCACAAAGGAGTCCCAGTCCCAAATCCGGGAGCCGCTGATCATGGGAGAGCTTCGCTGACAGGTGGGGGTGAGGGTGGATGGGAGGTGCGACTCCCATCCAGACCTATAGATGCAGCAACACCATGACACTCAAGGCAACACTCGCACTGGTTCAGCACGCAAACGCGCTATATGGCGAGCGCTTCGTCATTACTTCTTGTGGGGATGGACACGGTACCATGGCAATCTAATTAGACATGACTCGCGCCTGGCTGCTTTCTTTCCAAAGGAAGACATAGCTGCTGTTCGCACGTTGTTTGCAAGCAAGAGACGGTGGTGGTATCAGCAAGATCCCCTGCTGCCATTTAGACGTAATGATCATCAAGTTCATCTTCCGGCCACCATTGCAAAAGAGGAGACTGCACACACAGTCAGAGGAGGTGTTCTCCAGCTTGTGACATATAACTGTCGGACCCTCGGGCACTCATCGGCAAGGCTTGTTGAGATTGCTGAAGACTTGCACTCGAGAGGGGTGCAGGCTGCTGCGCTGCAGGGTACCTGCTGGAAACACGCCACGCCACGTTCAGAATGGACAGTTTACAGCAGAGAGGGCCGGCCAATCTACTTCTGCTTCTCTTGGAGTAAAGCCGGGAGTGATACGCATGGTGGCGTTCTGCTTTTGCTTCAGGTGGAGAGATTTGCAAGCAGAAGTTCACCGAGCGCTATGATCCAGTGAAGTGTTGTGCTGGCAGGATTGGCGGTGTTCGATATGTGGATCGTAGAGCTGAGGGCCCACAGGATCACACCTTCATCACTGCTTATGCCCCGCAGGAAACAGCGAGCGATGAAGACAAACAGGCCTTTTTCACAGAGCTTCAGACTTTGGTGCAAACCCTGCCTCGGCGCACAGCAGTGTGGATGATGGGAGATTTCAACACGCATGTGGGGCCCGATTCGCAGCACCGCAGTGTCGGACGCCAGGATGCTGAGCCCACGAATGACAACGGGCTGCTCTTGGGGCACATGTGCGACAGTCTTGGGCTCTGTCTGGTGAACACTTTCCACGCAGCGGGAAGTACATGGTGGTCGGCTGATCAACTGACTGAACACAGAATTGACTACATCGCAATGCGACGGGCTTTTCAACGCAAAGTGAACCGCTGCAGGGTCAGCAAGCTGCTAGGGCGCAGATGGCAAACAACACCAATTGCTGACCACTGGCCGCTGGAGCTAGCGGTAGGTCTGCAGGCCGCCTGGGCTAAACCGCGTCCGAAACATGCCGTGCTTCAGTGGAACAGGCACGCCATCCTCCGTGCTGCTACGGATCCAACGCTCCACATGCCCTTTCTTCAGGACGTTTCGGAGGCGCTGCTGCAACATTCTCTCACAGATTCTGGACAGAGTGCTCAGGAAGGATGGAGCGGGATCAATGCCTCCCTGCACGGTGTTGCTGTGAAGCATTTCTGCATGCAGCCGGGCCAACGCAACCCAAAGATCCTCCCGCAGACTTTTGTGCAGCTCCAGCGACGCCGCGAAGTCATGTACATGTACCTGGAGGAGAAGCAGCAGCTTGCGGCCGCGTGTAGTCAGCAGCGTCGTTTCTGGCTCTTGCGTGTAAGCTTCAGGGCGTGGCAGCTTCAAAGGCTCATGGCGCAAACTCAAAAAGCTGTGCGGGATGATGTGAAGGCCTGGGAGCGCGTGTTGGAGGACAAACTGCAGTCTGCTGTTGATAAGAACAACAGTCGTGAAGCATGGAGCCTGTGCCGCCAGCTTGCGGGCCGGCATTTCAAGAAGCTTGGAGCCCGCGCGCCGCCCTCTGCCAAGCCTATCCCCAAGACATCCTGGGTTCAGCACTTTCGAGCAGTTCAGAATGCAACGGAATGTATTGAAGCCACTGCTCGAACCCCTGATCAACCTCAGCTCTTCAGTCCGCTTTTCCGAGGCAAGGAAGGCTGCCGAAAACTTGCAGACGCAGCGCGCAAAATGCCGCGCGACAGAGCCACGCCCAGCGGCGCCTTACCCATCGAGCTCTGGAGCATCATTTTGCAGCCTCCTGATCGAGCTATGTTGCCTCCAGGACACTTGCTTATGCCTCAACTTGAGCGTTTGCAAGAAATGGGTCAGAATCCTGCAGAATGGTGCGTTGGCCATGGTTGCGCCATCCCAAAACCGGGTGGTGAACCCACGCCAGCTGGGATGCGTGTGATCAACCTGCTCGATCCCATGGGGAAGGCGTTCTTCAAAGCCACCTTGGATGCCCACGCTGACCAGAGAGCAGAGCATCAGTATGGCTACGCAAGAAGATGCTCTCGCCGTGACGCCATCCTTCAAATCACCACGCTTCTTGAACGGCTCTACAAGGGCCGCCTCTGCACTGCAGCGAATCTCTACGATTTGACCAAAGCATTCGACATGATTAGCTCCCACAGCGTGGTGCGCGACCTTCGGAACAATCAGCCGTTCCATGAATGTTCTCTGGCAATGCTTGAAGACATGCAGGGACGACTTCGCATCCGCATGCCTTTGGCGACTGGTGGGAGTTTTTGTGTTTTGCTCAAAGATGGAGTTTTGCAGGGTGGAGGCACTGGACCACGGCTTTTCAGGAGAGTGTACGACAAGGTTGTGGGTGACTGGAAGGATGTGCCACCTCTGGACAGTTACACTCGCGTTCGTTACAGTGGACGCACCTTGGACATCTCGACGGCCTCGTACGCAGATGATTTGATCCGTGTCGAAGCGGCCCAAACAGCAGCGGAGGTTGAAGCTACAACACTCGACAAAACTCAGCAGTTGAAGCAGTCTTTACAGCCGCACAGACTCCAACTGAACATGAAGAAGTGCGAGTCTCTTGTGAGTGTGCGCGGCAAAGGTGCGTACGTTTCGGCTAGACGCTTGTACGGAGGTGCTTGGATGGGACCTCCCCTGAAAGACTCTGTGAAATATCTAGGGGCACACTTGCAAGCGCAGCCCTCTTGCAAACTTGAGGTTTCCAAGCGCATAGCTGCTGCAAGATCTGCATTTGCGATGTTCGCCAAGTTCTTCCGGAGATCTACAGTGCCCCACCAACGCAAGATCATGGTCTTTCGAGCCGTCGTGAACGAGGCGCTCCTTTCAGCACTCGAAGTGAGAGTATTGAGCCAGAGCGACCTTGACAAGTTGGAAGCTGCTAGAGGGCTTCTTCTGCGGCGCATCTTCGGTGTGCGAGGATATGGCAAGGTTTCCACTGAGCAGGTCGCAGTTTCTGTTCCGATTTCCTTGCTGAGACGAGTCTGTGGATTGGCTGAGGTTGCTACTGAGCTTCGCGTCCGAAGGTTGCTATGGCCCAGGAGCTCCCTGCTCGCAGAGCGAGATGGCGAAGTTCGATTGGAATTGGCTGCGATTTTCGGGTTTTTTCCATGGCAAGCCACAGCACCAATCAACGAAGTTGGGCAGCTCACTCCTGCTGCTCCAGCGTTTCTGTCAATCCTAGACTGCGACCTTCGTGCCCTGCTACCGAGTTGGAAAGGCTTTGTGGCAGGATGGAAGGAGAACTTTTTGCAGACAGCAGAGTCCAGCATTCGAGACATGAGGGGTACCTTTGGTGATGCTTCGCTACCCCAGTCTCTGCAGCAGCCATGCACTAGAACATCGCGCGAGCCATCGCGCGGCCCTAGGAGCAATAGGGATGCAACGCGACAACCCTCTCTGCAGATTGTTGAGTCTCCGGCTGAAGTAGTGCGCTCACTCAGGGTTCTCAGTGATGGCGCAATACCAGACGCTGACGAGGAGTTGACAGACCAACAATGGCTGGCTGGAGTATACTGCGGGCATTGTGCCCATGGCCCTTTTCATTCAACTAAATCTTTCGCTTCGCATGTTGTCATCAAACATGGTGTGCGACATCGCATTCAGACCACGGCTTGCCCCACTTGTGGCAGACAGTTCACAAAGACATCAGCGTGCAGGAGGCATGTTGCTCAACTTTCGTGCAATAAGCACGTGGTGAACCATGGGCGTGCAGGAGCTTTAGCAGGGATGCGAGACATGTTTAACCGCCAGGCAGCTGAAACAGCTCGTGTTGACGCCAGCGTGACAGGTGTGGGCTCAAGTCACGCGTCATCTGCTAGCGCCTCAGTCCTTCCCGGCAGTGTGGATGGCAATGCTGTCGTTCATGGCAGACGCGCAAGAGCCCAGCCCAACAGTTGCGGCTCCACTCAAACGGCAGCGTCCAGACGCGAAGCATTCCGGGGGACAAGGTGGCAAAGGGTCCATGGAAGAGCAGGTGACACAGTTGGCCAAGCAGCTCAAAGCAGTGGTGAAGATCGTAGGGCAGCACGACAAGGACCTCCGCGAGCTCGAAGCCTGGAGCTGCCACACCTTTTTGCTGCCCAAAGAGACCGACTTGTCCAAGGCCCTCTTGGCATCCATGGCGGCGTGGAAAGCTCGGATTCCAGACAAGGGCCCTCATCCTCTGGGTGCTCCTCGCTGGACGGTCGCTGGGACAGTGGCGCAAGAGCTGTTGAAAAATGAGGAGCATCATGAGAGGCTTGCCCGCTTCAAGGCGTTTCATGGCAAGCTTACCTCACTCCCAGACATGGAGCAATCCATTCAGCTGGCAATGGCTCGCGAGACTCGTGACGGACATGTTTTGCTCAAACTTCGTCCGCAGGCTTTGGCGCAGGCTGAGTGGACAGAAGCCGTCGCCCTCCTTACCGAACTGATTTCCCAACAGGGAGGTGAGAAGAAAAGTGGTGCAGCGCCGCCGGGCTCGCTTGTACGACAGCTTGGCGCGAAGCCGGAATCTTCCTGAGAGCAGTGCCTTCAACGGGCAGCTCGACTGAGTACCCCCGGGGCCCAGCCCCAGAGCCTTTTCTGGGTAGCAGGCTGGAGTCGGCTTTTCTGC